>JAAQRG010339980.1:0-11135 GCA_011634625.1 Babylonia areolata
GTACCGTTTTCTTTTTTAACTGTTCGTGCTAAGCACCAACAATTTTAAATTGTGGTGCCCGGAGGCGGAATCGAACCACCGACACGAGGATTTTCAATCCTCTGCTCTACCGACTGAGCTATCCGGGCGACGGAGCGCTATTAAACGGATTTTCCCGCTTTGCGTCAACCACTTTTTTTAAATAATTTCAAAAAAGTGGTTGTTCGAACGCTTTTTATTCAACTGTCACTACAAAGTGTGTCCGGAGTTAAATTCCTTTTTGAAATTTGTAACTTTTTCTAGGTAACGACGCGCTTCTGCGTTCGGGTGTTTCTTGGTAAGTGCCCAATAAACTTGGTTTGGTTGCAAAGAATTTAAATCTCTCATCGCGCGTTTGCGATCAGTGCGATGGAAAGTGTTCAAAACACCACCAGTTCCGCCATTATAGGCAGAAATCATGCTGTATTCTAATGAAGTTGGATGCTGTACGTCTTTTAAATAACGGTTCTTAAGGATGTAAAAGTAAGCCGTTCCAGTATCAATATTGTTTTCTGGGTTAAATAAGTATTCAGGACTTGGCTGCCCAGAACGATTCTTCACTAGCTTAAATACGTCTCGACCTGCTGTTTTAGGTACGACTTGCATCAAGCCATATGCATTTGCCCAACTTACTGCGTATGGGTTAAAGCTACTTTCGGTTTTGATGATGGCGTAAATCAAATCTTCAGGAATATCGTATCTCTTTGATGCACGACGTACGATGTCCGCATATTGGTAACTGCGCTGCGAGAAGTGATCTTCTACCATCGGGATTTCAACGTAATACGCTTTCTTAAAGTCGACATCTTTAGTTTTGACTTGGTTGGCGATCAAGTAATCGGCAAAGCGATTTGCTCGCCATGACCACTGAATCGGCTTTTTGTCTTGGTCGACAACCTGCTTATACAGGAAAGGTTGCCCCTCAAGTTTGATCTCTTTAGAAGAAAATAAGTCGACATTAGCCGGGTCATCTGGCGTTAACAACGTGGTGATAATGGCGTTCTTTAGGTGTTTTTGCGGTTCGGTGGGAGAAACCGTTTCGATGGTAATAACACCTTTTTGGAAGTCGACTTCAGCACGACTCAAATAATTATCGATGTATTTTACGTAATTGCTTTTACCTGCAAACTTCACTTCACGTTGCCCCCAACGTTTCTTAATGTTGCCTGAGAAGCTGTTGATCAGTGCGTCGAGTGCATCGGTATCTTTTTCAAACTGTCCCGGCAATTCTGCAAGGTTGTTAGCAAAACGGTTGGTTGGCTCGTAATCGACGTCGTAAATTTTTTCGACGAATTCACGGCTACAACCAGCCATTAAAAGTGCAGTAGCGATAAAGGCAATCTTTTTCATAGTTATTAGGGTTGTTAGACGTTAATACAAAAATGACACCACAAGGTTGGTTGTGATGTCATTGTTTTAAAACAAGTTTGCTTTATTCGCTTGGTGGCGTGTAGCCTTCGATGTGTACATCTTTACCTTCAAACAGGAAATTCACCATCTCTGTTTCAAGTTGTTTACGATGCTCAGGATCCATCATGTTAAGCTTCTTCTCATTGATCAACATCGTTTGTTTGTGTTGCCACTGAGCCCAAGCTTCTTTCGAGATATTATCGAAAATACGTTTACCTAGTTCACCTGGGTAAAGTTGAAAGTCTAGACCTTCGCCTTCTTTCTTTAGTCGAGCACAAAAAACAGTGCGGCTCATAATGACTCCTTGCAATTAATTAACGAAGCTCGTGGGGCAGAGCTTCCAGTAAGAGTTTTACTGGGGCTGCCAAACCGACTTCTTCAGGTTTAGATAAGTTATACCAAAGACCTTTGTTACCTTCCATCACCACATTAGGTTGCTTTGACAGGTCAATCAAAATCGGTGTGATATCGAGATGGTAATGGCTGAATGTATGACGAAACGTAATCAGAGTTTCTTGACGTTTAATATCGTCGGCTTGAATACCACGTTGTTCCAGCAGCAATTCAATATCGCTCTCTACATCAATATGTTCGGTTTGTGGGAAACAAAAGAGCCCACCCCAAATACCTGTCTGTGGTCTTTGTTCTAGCCACACTTCGTGACTATCACCATTTTTGTGGTGCAGCATGACGAAACGTGTCTGCTTAACCGGCTTGTCTTTCTTCGGCTTCTTACCAGGGTAATCAAGCACATTACCTTGTTTTTTTGCTATACAAAGTTCGTTGACCGGACACAAGGTGCACTTAGGCTTACTGCGGGTACACATCATGGCACCCATATCCATCATGGCTTGGTTATATTTGTCGACATCCGTTTGTGGTGTGTGCGTTTCTGCGATTTCCCATAATTGATTCTCGACTTTCTTTTGTCCTGGACATCCATCAACAGCAAAGCAGCGTGAAAGTGTGCGTTTTACGTTGCCGTCCAATATTGCATGCGGTTGTTTATAGACAGACGACAGTACCGCAGCTGCGGTGGAGCGACCAATCCCCGGTAGGGCATTCATTTGCTCTAGGTCTAGAGGGAACTCACCATTGTATTTATGGGCGACCTCTTTCGCAGCTTTATGAAGGTTACGAGCACGTGCGTAATAACCTAAGCCGGTCCAAAGGTGCAGCACTTCATCTTGCTCAGCATTGGCAAGATCGACCACGGTCGGGAAGCGCTCCAAAAAGCGTTGGTAATAAGGAATAACCGTAGTGACCTGAGTTTGCTGAAGCATGATTTCAGACAACCAGACACTATAAGCGGTCTTGTTTTGTTGCCACGGAAGATCTTTTCTTCCATATGCGTCATACCATTCTAAGATGGCACTGGCGAAAGGTGTCACGACTTGCTCTGTATTCTATTATTGGTTAGGAGCAAAATTGCACCACAGATTGTGGTGTAAGTACAACAGATAAACTGTGGGGATATTGTGTCTGGTTTGCTTGCTTTTGGGCTGCCATAGTCCGATAGCTCAACAAATACTTGCACCTAAGTGAATTCTTTGGATAATCCCCGCTTTGATTAATCAATGTGCAGGCAAAATCAATGAGTGAAGTAACCACTAACGAATACAACGAAGACGGTAAAATGATCCGTAAAATCCGCAGTTTCGTGCGTCGCGAAGGTCGTCTAACTAAGGGCCAAGAAAATGCGATGAACGAGTGCTGGCCAACAATGGGTATCGACTACAAAGCTGAATTTCTTGATTGGAAAGAAGTATTTGGCAACGATAACCCAGTAGTGCTTGAGATCGGTTTTGGTATGGGTGCTTCATTGGTTGAAATGGCAAAGAACGCGCCAGAGAAAAACTTCATCGGTATCGAAGTGCATAGTCCAGGCGTTGGTGCTTGTCTTGCAGATGCTCGCGAAGCAGGTATCACGAACCTACGTGTAATGTGTCACGATGCGGTAGAAGTATTCGAACACATGATCCCAAATGGTAGCCTAGCAACGCTACAACTTTTCTTCCCAGACCCATGGCACAAAAAGCGTCACCACAAGCGTCGTATCGTACAGCTTGAGTTCGCTGAAATGGTTCGTCAGAAGCTTATCCTTAATGAAGGTATCTTCCACATGGCGACAGACTGGGAAAACTACGCTGAGCACATGATTGAAATCATGAACCAAGCACCTGGTTTCGAAAACATCGCTGAAGAAGGCGACTTCATTCCTCGTCCAGAAGAGCGTCCACTGACTAAATTTGAAGCTCGCGGTCACCGTCTAGGTCACGGTGTGTGGGATATCAAATTCAAGCGTACTGCTTAAGGAGCCAGTAGATGTACCACTACGCGATATTAGCGAATCCGGGTCATAACCGTATTTACTTTGATAGCGCAATGACGATTGCATGTTCTGAGCTGAAAGCGATTTTGGCGTCGGAAGGTGTTGAAGTAACTGAAATTGGCAACAAAGACGTGGGTCTGCCTGCTGCACTTGTGTTCTCTTGCGAAACCGAACTAAGTGAAGCACAGGCAGGCAAGATTGCTGCGTCATCTATCTACTACGCGCTATTTGAAGTGCGTGAAGATGGCTTATTACGTCCAATTCAGGCGCCTGCATTCAATACTTTCCCTGAGAGCATGAGTCAGATCCTGCGTTACACAGGTAAAACAAACGAGCAGTTTACGCGTTTGATGGTGAACCTAGGCGTCAGTGCTGCCAACACGGGCAGTGCGCAATTAACGCTGATGGATCCTATGTGTGGTAAAGGTACAACACTGTTTGAAGGTTTGATCCACGGCTTGAATGTTGTGGGTGTTGAGATCAACCAGAAATGGGTTCAAGAGATCCAAACCTTCATCGTTAAGTTCATGAAGAACGGTCGCTTTAAGCACAAAGTGAGCAAAGAAAAGCGCACTTCTGGTGGTAAAAAAGTGGCAGATGGCTTCGTGGTTGAGGCAGCAGCAGACAAAGATGATTACAACAAAGGTAATCTTCAAACGATGAAGCTGTACTCAGCAGATACGCGTATTGCTGACCAAGTTGTGAAGAAGAACTCGGTAGATGTGATGGTGTCTGACTTGCCTTACGGCGTGCAGCACGGCAGCAAAAATGCCAAAGACAGCAAACTGAACCGCAGCCCACTGGAGCTTCTAAAAGAGGCTCTGCCTGCATGGAAAGTGGTTCTGAAGAAGCAAGGCTCTGTGGTGCTGTCTTTCAACGAATTCACCTTGAAGTGGAAAGACGTGGCGGCATTATTTGAAGAGCAAGGGTGGAAGGTACTTTCAGAAGAGCCTTACATCGGTTATCTTCACCGTGTTGATCAATCCATCAACCGCAACATCATTGTGGCAATAAAACCATAATCGACTTGAGTCGAATCAATTCCATGGAAAAGCCAACGTCCGCGTTGGCTTTTTTTACCTCTGAACTCAGCCATTTGGGTTCTTGTGACAAGAAGGTAGAAGATGAAACCTACAGCGCAAATTTTGACAGACATTCTAGCGGAAGTTCGCCCTTTAATTGGTCAAGGCAAAGTCGCCGATTACATTCCCGCATTGGCAAAAGTACCCAATACCAAACTGGGTATCGCTGTATACACCAATGAAGGTGAAGTGATTAAAGCGGGCGATGCAGAAGAGTCATTTTCGATTCAGTCGATCTCAAAAGCGTTGAGCCTGACTCTGGCTATGTGTTTGTACAAGCAAGAAGAGATCTGGTGTCGTGTAGGTAAAGAGCCTTCTGGTCAGGCGTTTAACTCGATGATCCAGTTAGAGATGGAACAGGGCATTCCACGTAACCCGTTTATTAATGCTGGTGCTATTGTGGTTGCTGATTTGTTGCAAAGCCGTCTCTCTGCGCCGCGTCAGCGTCTATTGGAATTTGCTCGTCAGCTATCTGGTGATACTCATATTGTGTACGACAAAGTGGTTGCTGCGTCTGAAATGATGCATGGTGACCGCAACGCTGCGATTGCGTATTTGATGCGTTCATTTGGTAACTTCGAGAACGAGGTTATCCCCGTTCTGCAAAACTACTTTCATGCGTGTGCGTTGAAGATGAGCTGTGTCGATCTGGCAAAGACCTTTAGCTACTTAGCCAATAAAGGCACGTCGGTGCAAACGGGTAAGCCTGTGGTATCACCAACGCAAACCAAGCAGTTGAATGCACTACTAGCAACATGTGGTTTGTACGATGGTGCTGGAGAATTTGCTTACCGCGTTGGTATGCCGGGTAAGTCAGGTGTTGGTGGTGGCATCATCGCTGTTGTACCGGGTGAAATGACGATTGCTGTTTGGTCTCCAGAGCTTGATGCATCTGGTAACTCACTCGCTGGTACCAAAGCACTGGAGCTACTTGCCGAGCGTATTGGTCGTTCGATTTTTTAGAAGAAAGATGCGAGATGCGAGATGCGAGCACGGACTTCGTCCTGTAGAGCGCTTCGCTTCGAGAAAGGTTCTTACAATAAAAAGGGTTGACCCTAAAGCCAACCCTTTCATCATTTTTCTCGAATCTCGAATCTCGAATCTCGAATCTCGAATCTCGAATCTCGAATCTCGAATCTCGAATCTCGATTTCCTTTCTTATTCCTCTTCTGCCATAAAGGCTTCAAGCAAGTCATTCAAGAACAGCTTACCTTTCTCGGTAATTTGCCAGTGAGCCTCTGTTTCACTCAAGTAACCCATCTCAAGCGCCCAATCGATAGTCTCTTGAATTGAGCTCAACGGCAGACCTGTTGTATCGATGTAGTCTTGTTTCGGGCACGCTTCCATTAAGCGGAAACGGTTCATAAAGAACTCAAACGGACGATCTTCATCAGCCACAAGCTGTTCACTATCCAAGTATGGCTTCACCATGTTTTGGTATGCCATCAGATAGCCACGCGGGTGTTTGACCTTAGTGGTACGAATGATGCGACCATCAGCAAAGCTCAGCTTACCGTGTGAGCCACAACCAATGCCAAGGTAGTCACCAAAGCGCCAGTAGTTCAGGTTGTGCTGGCATTGATAACCCGGCTTGCTGTAACCAGAAATCTCGTATTGAACGTAACCCGCCGCTGCGAGTTTCTCATGCCCTTGTTCGAAGATATCCCACAAGTCATCGTCATCTGGCAAAGTCGGTGGCTTGTAGTAGAACATGGTGTTTGGTTCGATGGTCAACTGATACCAAGACAAGTGCGGCGGCGCCAACTCAATCGCTTTGTCCAAATCTGCTAAGGCTTGTTCGATGCTTTGATCTGGTAAGCCGTGCATGAGATCGAGGTTAAAGCTGTTCAAACCGATTTTGTGTGCCAGCTTAGCAGCATTGACGGCTTCGTCTTGACCGTGAATGCGCCCCAAACGCTCAAGCTTCTGTTGCTCAAAGCTTTGCACGCCGATAGAAATGCGCGTTACACCAGCCTTGCGGTAGCCAACAAAACGCTCAGCTTCGATGGTGCCTGGGTTGGCTTCCATGGTGATTTCGATTTCAGGCTTGAACGGAATTCGCGCTTCAATGCCCTTAAGCAGACGCTCGATGCCTTCTGCCGAAATCAAACTCGGCGTACCACCACCAATGAAGATTGAATGCAGTGGACGTGGCGCTTCGTTAAGACGGTATTTCTCAATGTCGGTATCCAAGTCTTCAAGAAGGGCATTGATGTACTCTTCTTCTGGGATCTCGGCTTTAAGTGCGTGAGAGTTAAAGTCGCAATACGGGCACTTTTGTACACACCACGGGATGTGTACATACAAGCTCAGTGCTGGGGGCGTTAACATGGTCTAATTCGTTCGCGATTACTGAGACACTTGCTCAGACAGTTGAGCAAACAACGACTTGAGTGCTTTACCGCGGTGAGACAGTTGCTTCTTACGTGCTGGCTCAAGTTCGGCAGACGCGCAGTTGTCTTCAGGAACGAAGAAGACTGGGTCGTAGCCAAAGCCATTTTCACCGTGTGCTTCAGTTAGAATGCGACCTTCCCATTTACCGTGACAAACGATAGGGGTTGGATCGTTCTCGTGACGCATCAAAACCAATACGCAGTGGAAACGAGCGGTGCGCTCTGCCTCTGGTACGCCTTCCATTGCTTTAAGTAGCTTCTCTAGGTTCTCTAGGTCAGAGGCTTTTTCACCTGCGTAACGTGCAGAGTAAATGCCCGGAGCACCTTTCAAGAAATCGACTTCTAAGCCTGAGTCGTCCGCAATCGCAGGAAGACCCGTTTCTTGTGCTGCATGGCGAGCTTTGATGATCGCGTTTTCGATGAAAGTCGTGCCAGTTTCTGCTACTTCAGATACGTTGAATTCACTTTGCGCCAATACTTCAAAACCGAAGTCAGACAGCAGATCTGCCATCTCACGAACTTTGCCTTGGTTGCCTGTTGCTAGCACTATCTTTTTCATGGTCGTCTCTTTCTGTAGCGATAAAGGGAGAATGCAGTGTTCTCCCTGATTAAATTGGTTCTAAGGCTATGATGTTCTAAAAGCTTTTAGATCATCACAACCCAATTACTCTTCGACATAAAATTTCTGGGTGAATTTAAGCTTACCTGAGCCTTTGTTTCCAGCTTTAACGTCAATATCGAAGGTAAAAGTTTCTTCGTTAGTGATACCGAGCTCTGCTAGGTAGTAAATCGCATCGCCTTCTTTCACTTCACGGAAGGTGAGCTTTTGCGTTTGACCGATAAGGTTTTTCGCCTGACCACTGATTTTAGCTTCAACGGCAGGTTTACCTAAAGAGGCACTATCGAGCACGCTGATGTTCAGTACTGCATTGTAGCCATTACGCTTGATGTCGTAGCTACGGGCGATCTTGGGAGTTAAAAAGGTCGAGTTAAACGCGATGTAGTGGACCTCGATGTCTTTCATGGTTTTGAACTGACCTGCCATGCTTGGTAAAGACAACAGGCTGATCAGTAGGGCGGTAATCCATTTGCTCATTATCACTTCCTCGAATCGGGCGTTTAATTATTGGTACGAATTTCGTAAATAAAAAGCCATCAAATGAAGGCTTTTAAATCCTATTAAAATAAGGTGATTCCTTTATTTTAAAGGCTTCTTTATACTGTTTATATTTGCATATGTTTGGTTGTTGATACTAATTGTGGTCATTTTGTGGGCTTCTTAAGGGGTTGAATTTAACAGCGTCCTGCAAGTAATCAGGGGCAAGGTGCGCATAGGTCATAGTTTGCTGAATGGTGGAGTGTCCGAGTATCTTTTGTAGGGCAAGTATGTTGCCTCCATTCATCATAAAATGACTTGCGAATGTATGCCTCAATACATGGGATGCTTGACCTCTGGGTAATCCAAAATCACAGCGTTTTTGGATTGCATAAAACTCATTGTAGCAATCAGAAAATAACCTTCCGCTGTTGCCTGTTTGAATTTCCAGTTCGAGCTTCTTATCTATTGGAACTGTTCTGTTTTTTCCATTTTTTGTATCCACAAAGGTGACGCGACCATTAACAAGTTGGCTGCCTTTCAATCCCTCAGCCTCTCCCCATCGTGCTCCGGTGGCTAAGCATAGCTTGGCAACTTTTAGAGCGTCGCCAGACAAAGAAGTAAGCAATATATCCATCTCATTTTGAGACAGAAATTGCATTTCTCTTGCTCTTGGTCTTCTTAACTTAAAGCCTTTAACTGGATGGGTTCCGCTATATTCCTGAGCTTCCATCAAAACAGTAAAAACATTACTCAGGCACATAATCTTTCGATTAAACGTAGTCATGGCTTTGTTATTGTCCAGATGATGGACTCGATAGTCTGCAAGCATCTTGTGGTTTATTTGGTAGGCTTTAGGGCTGTCTAGTTCGACATCGATTTGCTTCAGTATACGGTGGTATGTAGTAGCAGTTTTTTTACTTTGCCCTTCATATTTCCACCATAAATCAATCAACTCTTTTAGCGTTCTGCGGTCTGCTGGTTTTTCGAGCCAATCCTTGTTGTGAGCAGTAGCAAGTATATGTTTTTCGTACTGGCTGGCTTCGTATTTAGTCTCAAACTTTCGCCTATACCGCTTCCCATCTCTACCTTGCGGGCGAACATCGACAAGGTATTTATCACCTTGTTTTTTGATGCTCATAGGTTTTTCACCACCTGACGAATACGCCCATTAACTCTCAAGCGGCTCAGCTCATCTTTGGTTAGAAGGAAGTTATCATGTTCAGGGTTATCACTAATGATATGGTAGCCCTGACTCGCAATGTCATAACGTAAGCGCTTAACCAGCAGTTGATTGTCAACGGAAATAGCATAGACGCCATCGTACACGCCAATTTGCTCACGAGTATCAACAACCAATAAATCACCATCCATTAAGGTCGGTGTCATTGAGTCTCCTCTTGCCTTTATAGCGCATGCGTCCTCTTTCTTGATTCCTAAGCGCTTTAAGTCTTCAACTAGAATCAAATGCTCGCCAATAATGGAGTCGTCATGCTGAAAGCTGCCACAACCAGCACTCGCCTCGGCAGAGTAAAGGGGAATAGTTTCAAAATCAGAAGCGCTCAAAAAGCGAGCATTTTCAAAAGAGACATTGTCTACCCCTGCTAGCCAATCAATATTCACATTGTTAGCACGAGAAATTTTTATTAGTGCTTCCAAGGTCGGGGATGTATCTCCACTGAGGTAACGCCCCATTACGGTGTGTGATACACCACATTTATCCGCAAATTTTCTACCAGATAGCTCACCTTTAATCTGGTTCAACCTATTAGAAAAACTAATGTCACCCTTCATTTTGCACCTTTATCGGTTTGATAGTGGAATATATGTGTGCCAGTATTGGTATATATACGAAACAAAAGCGTTTGAGTGCGTTTGAATGTAAAGGAAAGATAGCATGAATACACCGATGCAACCAGATATGCCCTATTTGCCTGTCGATGAATTTGCGCGCCGTTGGGGAGTTACTCCTCAATCTGTACGCAATATGGTTCACGAGGGAAGGCTGCCAATTAAAAAGAAAAAGCGAGGAGAAAAGAAGGTTTACATCAACATGCTTGCGCTTTGGGAGCACGCCAAGGCTGATGCTGATGAACGAGCAAAAGATAACTTTTTTAGAGCTTTTTAAGGGGGAAGTATGAGCAATAGGTCAGATACCCAAAAAGCATTTCGCGAAATATATAGCGTAGAGCGAACTATGGAAGGGGCGGCTCGCTTCCTTGGCTATTACGAAGTGTTCAGTAAATACCAAGTTAAAGAAGCACGCCAAGTACACATGGTAGCTTCGGTGCGTTGCTGCTTGAACGATAGAAACTTAGAACTTCACGACTTAGGAGCACTGGCATCCCGTTTAAGTTTTTTTAAGCGCACGGGGCGACTTAGCTGCTTCAAAAATTATTGAGGTGAGTATGCCAACTGAAAAAGGGATTGAAACGATAGAAGGCATCAAAGCCAAGTATTTCCCTAATTTTGGGAAGCCAAAACCGCGCAGTGGTCAGGATTATCGCTTTAGTCGAAAGGGGCAAGCTGAATATAAACGTGCGGCACGTTTGCAAGCCATTAAACACAAAGAATTGATTTCATAACACATCGTTTAGAGAGGTAATCATGACACTTGCACCTATCACTAGAGACTACCGTTGTAGCCATTGCGACCACACCAAAAGCTATACACAAAAGGCGTTCACGGTATTTCCTGCAATAAAACAATGTCCTGTCTGTGAATACTTTACGTTTGAATTGCACTTTGAAAACAAAAAGGCAAAGAAGCAATACAAGGACAGTCAGACAAAACAAGCCGGAAA
>JAAQRG010339981.1:0-27556 GCA_011634625.1 Babylonia areolata
GACAATATCGAGCATATTAACGATATCAGCCATAGATTTGTCGTTATAAATAGCCATTCCGACCAACAGCCATGCCATCGATTCCAAAGTCAGTTTTCGCTTTCTAAGAGTGACTGTATCTGTCAGCTCATAGGCCTCTTTGATTAGCTCAATCGGTAGGAGGTCTGCGAGAGTTTCGACTTCATTCGGTTTGTAGTTATTTATGATATCGAGGGCTTGAGAAACGTGCATAAAAAAATCCGATAAACAGGGTCTATCAGATTTTTACACACTGGAAGGATCATTCAATTGATCTGCCGATTAATGTTTAACTGATCGGCATTAGAGTCGATGCTCTGGCTTTTTTATGGCTCTGATTTACCGAGTTATTCTCTACTGTTCAAGGTAGAGTTTCGCCGTCGTGGTGACCTTGATCATCTCATCTTGCAGTTCGAACATTTCCGGTTCGATGTCTTCGATGTCAGCGCCCGAGCGCAGTGCTTGTTCCAAGGTTGCACACAGAGACTTTAATCTTGGCACGCCACAGTAAGAGCTGCTGCCGTGAAGTTTATGTACCACATGGATAAGATCATCACGCGAGAAGTCTTCTTGTTCTAATGCTTGATCGACCACTTCTTCCACCTCAGGAATAAAATCAATCAGCATGCGCAGCATGTCTTTGGCTAAATCTTCTTTGTTGGCACTTTGTTTTAACGCAGCTTGCCAGTCGATGATGACATCTTGCTGTGGCTTTTCTGGCGCTGATGGCGCAGTTTCCACAACTGGTTCGACATACGATGGCGCAATTTTATCGACACTCTCAGTACAGGTATTTGGGTTCCAGTGGACCAAAACCTGTTGCAGTACATGCTCTTCGATTGGTTTGGTTAGGTAGTCATCCATCCCCGCAGCTAATAGTCGGTCACGCTCGCCTGCCATGGCATGCGCGGTCACCGCAATCACAGGGGTGTCTTTGTTCAGCTCTAGCTCTTTAATGTGCTGACAAGCCGTCACGCCGTCCATCAATGGCATTTGAATGTCCATGAAGATCAGATCGTATTTCTTCTCAGTCGCGAGATTCACCGCTTGCTGGCCATTGCTGCACGCTGTTACCGTTTCTACACGCTCTTTCAATAGCGCAGAGATCAGTTTCAAGTTAGCTGGGTTATCGTCGACCGCAAGTACCGTCAGTGGTAAGCGTTCATTCACCACTGGCTCAATTGGTGCAATCACTGCTTGAGGCGTTTCGACGTGATCCGTTATTAGGCTTTGTAGAAGCTTACGGCGTGATAATGGCTTAGTCAGACATTGGATCTGATGATCGTTCATCACTTGATCTGCCAGTGCCAGTTCGGTACTCGGCGTACCCATGATCACACTCGGCGCCATGCGTTTGGCTTGCTCAATCCAAGTTGCTACCGATTGATCATCGTAGGTTTGGTTGGCAGCCAAGTTCAACAATACGTAGTCGTAGTTCTCGTCGTTTTCTGGCAACGAAGAGCGGTAGGTCACCAGAATGCCTTCTTGGCTCAGGATCTGCTGTGTCACTGACGCCGCTTGCATGTTTGGTTCAACCAACAGCAATTGCTTACCAGTTAGTAGTTCGACTTCAATCAGATCGCTCATTGGCATTTCAGTTGAGTGCAAGCGAACCGTAAACCAGAAGGTTGAACCTTGGTGTAGGCGACTGGTTAGGCTGATTTCGCCGCCCATCTGGCTTACTAGTTTCTGAGTGATAACCAGACCAAGACCGGTACCACCATAGCGACGTGAAATACTTGCATCCGCTTGGCTAAACGCTTGGAACAACTGAGCTTGCTGACGCTCAGAGATACCAATACCAGTATCGCGCACCATGAATTGCAGTTCGACCGAATCACCAGATTGTGAGCGCATCTCAACGCTGATGTCGATATTACCGCGCTCAGTAAATTTGATGGAGTTACCGACCAAGTTAGTAAGGATTTGTTGGATACGAAGCGGGTCACCCACCAAGCCTTGCGGGATCTTCGGATCCACTTTCAAGGTGATTTCCAAACCTTTCTCGTGCGCGCTGGTGGCTTGTAGGTTGATTACTTCTTCTAAGCTTTCACGGAATTCAAATGGAATGTTTTCCAGCGCCAACTTACCGGCTTCCAGTTTCGAGAAGTCGAGGATGTCGTTGATGATGTTCAGTAGGTTGTTTGCGGACTTCTCAATGGTCTGCAAGTAATCCGTTTGGCTGTTCGATAGCTGTGTTTTCAGCATCTGGCGGGTAAAGCCAATCACACCATTCAGCGGAGTACGAAGTTCGTGAGACATGTTCGCCAAGAATTCGGATTTCACACGTGCTGCTTCTTGGGCACGCTTCTTCGCGATGTCCAACTCCACGTTCTGAATCTCTAGCTGTTCCAGAGTCTCACGCAAGTCTGATGTCGCTTGGTCTATACTGTGCTGCATCTCAACGTGGTATTCCGACAGCGAGACCGCCATGGCGTTGATACCGTTTTTCAACTGGTCCAACTCACCGTGCATTTTACCTTCGATACGTACATCAAGGTGACCACGACGAATGCGGTCAACAACGTTCTTCATGTGAGTGATCGGTTGGGTTACGTCATGCATTAGACGAGAGGCGAACACACTCGCGAGACCAAGACCGAGGATCAACACCAAGAACGCAGAGAACACTTCTTGGTATTGCTGCAATCGAAGTGACGAAAGATCCATTTCCACTGCGATGTAGCCGATGGCTTTTGTGCCCTGATTCTCATTTGAGAGCTCCGAAAGATAGTGACCTTCAGATAGAATCGGCACGCGCAGAATAAGCGAGTTATCGAAGATTTCCGAATTGCCTAATTGAGGGATAGGCTTATCCTTCGGGAACATCAGAGCTTCAAAATTGGGGTGGAAGTTAGAAGTGACGAAAAGCTCATGATTTTCATCGAACACCGCGATACTACGAACCAGTTTTGAGTTCTTGCGGTGGGCGTAACTGATAAGGCGACGAACGGCTTCGCGACTTTCGGAAAGTAGGTGAGTTTCACTGGCAATCGCAAGCGGTTCGATAATGCTATTGCCTGTGGTGATAACTTGTTTCTCGAGGTCTTGGTAGCGGTTAAATGAGAAAAAGCCGCTCAGTAATAAACCAATAATGAGAGTGGGAGCGAGAGTTAGTGTAATTACACGTGCTCTTAAGCCATATCTGGTCATGTTATCTAATTACATCGGAGTCTGGATATGGGAAAATAACGCATTATTTCTCAAGCGCACGATAAAGCCTTGAGCAAAGAAGTGACGTCACCGGATAAATGGTAAGCATAATCAAGTCACTCGAATCACACAACGGCTGCAATCAAGAATAGTGAAGCAGTAGAGCAATTAGACACAAATCAGGCACAGAGCATGGCACGTATCTTTCAACCTAAAAAGAAAACGCAACTGAATACCCGTCACCAAGCGGTACAAGTAGAGCGTTTGGATCACCACGGCGCAGGCATTGCTTACCTTAAGAAGAAACCATTGTTTATTGATGGTGCGCTACCGGGTGAGGAGGTGGTAACCCAATTGGTGGAAGAAAAGAGCAAATTCGCTCGCGGTAAGTTGATTAAAATCCTTAAACCGAGTGACGCTCGCGTGGGGCCATTTTGTCCGCACTACCATGAATGCGGTGGCTGTGACCTACAGCATTTGAACTATGACCAACAATTGACGCACAAGCAGCAAACGCTTCGCCAGTTGATGAGAAAATTTGCCGGCAGTGATATCGAGTTGGATGCGCCTGTATTGGGTGAGTCTCTTGGCTACCGTCGCCGTGCTCGTGTGAGCTTGTTCGTGGATAAAAAGACTCGTCAGTTGCACTTTGGTTTCCGTAAGAAACAGAGTAAGCAAATTGCGCAAGTGACGGACTGCCCAGTGCTCGCACCTGAGTTGAATGTGCTATTGCCAGAAATCTACTCGACGTTAAAAGCGTTTAAGAAGCCAGAGCAACTTGGTCACGTAGAGTTGGTGTTAGGCGACAACGGTCCATGCATAACATTGCGCCATCTAAGCAACCTGACTGAAAAAGAAACTAATTCGTTGGTGGAATTGGCGAAGCGTCACAATGCATCGCTCTACTTAATGCCAGAAACGGATCAGCTTGATTTGATGGAAGGTGAAGTGCCTTTCTATCAAGAAGCAGGTGTCACCGTACCATTTACGCCAAATAACTTTATTCAAGTGAACCAAGCGGTAAACCAGAAAATGGTCGCTCAGGCAGTAGAGTGGTTAGACCCACAAAGTGATGAACGAGTGCTAGATTTGTTCTGTGGCCTGGGTAACTTCAGTTTGCCTATTGCGAAACGTGCAAAACACGTGGTTGGCGTAGAAGGCGTGGCAGAAATGGTGGAAAAGGCGGCAAATAATGCATCTTTGAACCAAATCAATAACGCGCAATTTTATCACGCTAACCTTGAGCAGGATTTTGAAGGGCAAGTTTGGGCGGCTGAACAATTCGACAAAGTGCTGCTTGATCCGGCACGTGCGGGCGCGAGTGGGATCATCGATCAAGTTTCTGCGCTTGGCGCACAGCGTGTAGTTTATGTTTCGTGTAATCCTGCTACCCTTGCAAGGGATAGCCAGAGCTTGCTGGAGCAAGGCTACCAATTGACCAAATTAGGTATGCTGGACATGTTCCCTCATACCAGCCATCTAGAATCGATGGCACTGTTTGAAAAGTCCTGATAATTGGGACTTTGTTGATCACTTACACGTGGTGGGTGGTCAATAAGCAACGCTTAAAGCTTGGCGAAAGAACTAACCTGGATGGTGTTAGTCAAACCACACAAATATAATAATTAGGATGATGAGATGGTTGCGGTAAGAAGCGCGCATTTAAACCAAGATGAACAGTTTGAACTTGAAAACTGGGTGGCTAGCCTAGGTCAAGAGAAGAACACAGCGAAACGCTTAACCGAAGTGTATCGTGACTGCCAATCTGTTTTGGCGGATAACGAACAGGCGGAGCTTTTGTTGTGGCGTGGACGAGAGATGATCGAAATCTTGATCACCTTGTCGATGGACAAAGCGACACTTGTCGCGGCGCAACTGTTCCCTTTGGTCTCAAGTGGTGCTTTTGATAGAGAGCTCCTTGAGGAAAAATACAGCAAAGAAATCATTAAGCTGATCGATGGTGTCGACGAAATGGCGGCAATTGGTCAACTAAATGTAACAATGGATGGTGGTGCTGCCTCGTCTCAAGTAGATAACGTTCGTCGCATGCTGTTGGCAATGGTGGATGATTTCCGCTGCGTGGTCATCAAGCTGGCGGAACGTATCTGCAACCTGATTGAAGTAAAAAAAGCGCCGGACGAAGTTCGTCGTGCTGCGGCAAAAGAGTGTGCAAACATCTATGCGCCTCTGGCAAACCGCCTTGGTATTGGTCAGTTGAAGTGGGAAATCGAAGATTACGCCTTCCGCTACCAACAACCAGAAACCTACAAGCAAATCGCGAAGCAATTGGCTGAGCGTCGTATTGTCCGTGAACAATACATCAAAGACTTTGTCGACGACCTTACCCAAGAAATGACCGTATGCGGCATCAACGCAGAAGTCAGTGGTCGTCCAAAGCACATCTACAGTATCTGGCGCAAAATGCAGAAGAAGAGTCTGGCGTTTGATGAATTATTTGACGTACGAGCAGTACGTATCATCGCTGACAAACTTCAAGACTGTTATGCCGCTCTAGGTGTGGTTCACACCAAATACAAACACCTACCAAGCGAGTTCGACGATTACGTAGCGAACCCGAAACCAAACGGCTACCAGTCTATCCATACCGTGATTCTTGGTCCTGAAGGCAAGACCATTGAGATCCAGATTCGTACTAAAGAGATGCACGAAGATTCTGAGCTAGGTGTTGCTGCGCACTGGAAATACAAAGAAGGTGCAAGCAGCCGCAGCGGTTACGATGAGAAGATCACATGGCTACGTAAGCTACTCGATTGGCAAGAAGAGATGTCCGACTCTGGCGAGATGTTGGACGAGCTACGTAGTCAGGTATTTGATGACCGCGTGTATGCCTTTACCCCACGTGGCGATGTTGTCGACCTACCAATGGGCGCAACACCACTCGATTTCGCTTACCACATTCACTCCGAAGTGGGTCACCGTTGTATTGGCGCTAAAGTAGCGGGTCGTATTGTACCGTTCACCCATAAACTGCAAATGGGTGATCAGGTTGAAATCATCACCCAGAAAGAACCAAACCCTTCACGTGACTGGTTGAACCCGACTCTGGGCTTTGTGACGTCGAGCCGAGCACGTGCGAAAATCAACGCATGGTTCCGCAAACAAAGTCGTGAGAAGAACCTAGAAGCGGGTCGTGAAATTCTAGAGCACGAATTGGCGAAAATCGGCGCGACACTGAAAGATGCTGATCACTACGCACTAAAACGCTTTAACGTTAATAGCGCCGATGAATTGTATGTTGGTATTGGTAGTGGTGACTTGCGCATTAACCAGATCATCAACCACATCAACGCGTTAGTGAACAAGCCAACCGCGGAAGAGGAAGACCAGCAAGCGCTGGAAAAACTGCAAGAAGCAGAAAATCGCGCGCCAGCGCAAAGCCGTCCGAAGAAAGATGCGGTTGTGGTAGAAGGTGTCGATAACTTAATGACACACCTAGCGCGCTGTTGTCAGCCGATCCCAGGTGATGAGATCTCAGGTTACATCACTCAAGGTCGTGGTATTTCGGTGCACCGTAGTGACTGTGAGCAACTAGAAGAACTTCGTCATCACGCACCAGAACGTATCATTGATACCGTCTGGGGGAGCGGCTTTGTCGGCTCTTACATCTTGACGGTTCGTGTTGAAGCGATGGAGCGTGGTGGTCTACTAAAAGACATCACAACGCTATTTGCGAACGAGAAAATCAAAGTCACCAGCATGAAGAGTCGCGTCGATTACCGCACGCAAATGTCGATCATGGACTTTGACCTTGAAGTGACCAACCTTGAGGTGTTCTCACGCGTTTCGAAACGTGTTGAGCAGATCAAGGATGTAATGTCGGTGAAACGCTTAGGCTAACTTTCACGTCGTACTTGTCACTTTTACTGCGTTAACTGCGTTTTCTTGCTCCATCACATAGGCGAGCTATGCTCAGGAGTCGCGAAAACTTGTTGCCTTGTCAAAGTAACAATTACTTAGTGAAAGCCGCTGAGAAAATAAAATAATCTAGAAGGTGAGTGGTTTTGGCTGCTCACCTTTTTCTTTAGATAGAAAGGTTTAAAGGAACAGAAAATGAGTCATCCAATTGAACAGTTAGAACAAATCATGGCGAAGTTGCGTGACCCAGAAAGCGGTTGCCCTTGGGACTTAAAGCAGACCTTCGACACCATTGTTCCTCACACTATTGAAGAAACCTACGAAGTGGTGGATGCGATTCAAAACCGCGATTGGTCGAACTTGCAAGAAGAGTTGGGGGACTTATTGTTCCAAGTGATTTTCTACAGCCAAATGGCGAAAGAGCAGGGATTGTTCGAGTTTTCTGATGTGGTGGAAACCGTTAACGAGAAGCTGACGCGTCGTCACCCGCATGTTTTTTCAGAAGTAGAATTCGATTCTGAAGAAGCGATTAACGCCAACTGGGAAGCGGAAAAAGCCAAAGAGAAAGCACAATTAGGCAAAGCTGAAGAAAGTATCCTAGACTCAATACCAAACTCTCTACCTGCGCTTTCGCGTGCTACAAAGATCCAGAAAAAGTGCGCAAAATTCAGCTTTGATTGGGACTCGCTTGGTCCCGTTGTCGGAAAAGTGCAGGAAGAAATTGAAGAGGTAATGGAAGAAGTGCTTCAAATTACTCCGGATGAGGAGAAAGTTGAACTCGAATTAGGCGATCTTTTATTTGCTACCGTGAACCTGTCTCGTCACCTAGGGAAAGACCCTGAAGTGGCACTGGCAAAAGCCAACTTAAAGTTCTCGAAACGCTTTAAAGGCGTGGAAACTAAAGTTGCAGCGCACGGTAAACAGCTGACAGACTTTACTCTAGATGAACTCGATTCCATGTGGGATGAAGTGAAACGAGAAGAGCGAAGCTGAAATTGCATGAATACTCGACTTTGATTTGAAGCAAAAAATAAAAAATTACGGTGTGATAGATTTCACGTTGTGGCGGTTAGGAGCTTCTGGTATATTTACGTCCCGTCCAGAAGCACTCCATTTCCCTCATTCAACCAATTTCAGGTTAAACATGACGACAAATTACATTTTTGTTACTGGCGGGGTTGTATCCTCTCTAGGTAAAGGTATTGCAGCAGCATCTCTTGCAGCTATTCTAGAAGCTCGTGGTCTTAAAGTGACTATGATGAAGCTTGACCCTTACATCAACGTTGATCCAGGCACAATGAGCCCAACTCAACACGGTGAAGTGTTCGTTACGGAAGATGGCGCAGAGACTGACCTTGACCTTGGTCACTACGAGCGTTTCATCCGCACCAAGATGACTAAGCGTAACAACTTCACTGCAGGTCGTGTTTACTCAGACGTACTCGCTAAAGAGCGTCGCGGTGATTACCTAGGTGCAACCATTCAGGTTATCCCTCACATCACTAACGCTATCAAAGACCGCGTAATTGCAGGTTCTGAAGGCCATGATGTTGCTATCGTTGAAGTCGGTGGTACGGTAGGTGATATCGAATCACTACCATTTATGGAAGCTATCCGTCAGCTTGCTGTAGAACTAGGTCGTGAGCGCGCAATGTTCATGCACCTAACGCTAGTTCCTTACCTAGCCGCTGCTGGTGAAGTGAAAACTAAGCCAACTCAGCACTCTGTTAAAGAGCTGCTATCTATCGGTATCCAACCAGATATTCTTGTTTGCCGCTCTGATCGTATGATCCCAGCGAACGAGCGTAAGAAAATTGCGCTATTCTGTAACGTTCCTGAGAAAGCGGTAATCTCAATGAAGGACGTAGATTCAATCTACAAGATCCCTCAACTTGTTAAGTCTCAAGGTCTAGATGACCTAGTTTGTGCTCGCTTTGGTATCAACGCGCCAGAAGCTGACCTGTCTGAATGGGAACAGGTTATTTATGAAGAAGCGAACCCAACTGGCGAAGTAACTATCGGTATGGTCGGTAAATACATCGAACTACCAGATGCTTACAAGTCAGTAAACGAAGCACTTAAACACGCAGGCTTGAAAAACCGTCTAAACGTCACAATTAAATACGTAGACTCTCAAGATGTTGAGACGAAAGGCGTAGAAGTACTTGAAGGTCTAGATGCAATCCTAGTACCTGGTGGCTTCGGTGACCGTGGTATCGAAGGTAAGATTCGCGCAGCACAATACGCTCGTGAAAACAAAGTACCTTACCTAGGTATCTGTCTAGGCATGCAAGTAGCACTGATCGAATACGCGCGCAACGTAGCGGGTATGGAAGGTGCACATTCAACAGAATTTAACAAAGACACTAAGTACCCTGTGGTAGGTTTGATCACTGAATGGGTAGACGGCGAAGGTAAAGTTGAAGAACGTACTGAAACGTCTGACCTAGGTGGTACGATGCGTCTTGGTTCACAGCTATGTCACCTAGAGAAAGGGACGAAAGCTCGTGAACTATACGGTAGCGCGACAGTTCACGAACGTCACCGTCACCGTTACGAAGTAAACAACGTTCTTCGTCCGCAAATCGAAAAAGCAGGTCTGAAAGTATCTGGTCTATCAGCGGACAAGAAACTAGTGGAAATGATTGAGAACCCAGCTCACCCATGGTTTGTAGCGGCTCAATTCCACCCAGAATTCACCTCGACTCCTCGCGATGGTCACCCACTATTCGCAGGTTTCGTTAAAGCTGCTGGTCAAAACGCTCGCGGCGAATTCGAGAAGTAAAAGGATACGGGCGGCGGCGAAGGTTGTGCTGCTGCCCTTTAAAATTGACATTTATATTTGAACGAGAGGAAACATTAATGTCTAAGATCGTTAAAGTTCTAGGTCGTGAAATCATCGACTCACGTGGTAACCCAACTGTAGAAGCTGAAGTACACCTAGAAGGCGGTTTCGTAGGTATGGCGGCAGCTCCATCTGGCGCATCTACTGGTTCTCGCGAAGCTCTTGAGCTACGTGACGGTGACAAAGCACGTTTCCTAGGTAAAGGTGTTCTTAAAGCTGTTGAAGCTGTAAACGGCGCAATCGCTGAAGCTCTAGTTGGCAAAGACGCTAAAGACCAAGCTGCAATCGACGCAGTAATGATCGAACTAGACGGCACTGAAAACAAATCTAAGTTCGGTGCGAACGCTATCCTAGCTGTTTCTCTAGCAAACGCTAAAGCTGCTGCAGCGGCTAAAGGCATGCCTCTATACGAGCACATCGCTGAGCTAAACGGTACAGCTGGTCAGTTCTCTATGCCTCTACCAATGATGAACATCATCAACGGTGGTGAGCACGCAGACAACAACGTTGACATCCAAGAGTTCATGATCCAACCAGTTGGTGCTAAGACTCTTAAAGAAGGTCTACGTATCGGTGCTGAAGTATTCCACAACCTAGCTAAAGTTCTTAAGTCTAAAGGCTACAGCACTGCAGTTGGTGACGAAGGTGGTTTCGCTCCAAACCTTAAGTCTAACGCTGAAGCTCTAGAAGTTATCGCAGAAGCTGTTGCAGCTGCTGGTTACGAACTAGGTAAAGACGTTACTCTAGCTATGGACTGTGCAGCATCTGAGTTCTTCGACAAAGAAGCTGGCATCTACAACATGAAAGGCGAAGGTAAAACTTTCACTTCTGAAGAGTTCAACCACTACCTAGCTGAGCTAGCTAACCAATTCCCAATCGTTTCTATCGAAGACGGTCTAGACGAGTCTGATTGGGCTGGCTTCAAGCACCAAACTGAACTACTAGGTGACAAGCTTCAACTAGTAGGTGACGACCTATTCGTTACTAACACTAAGATCCTTGCTGAAGGTATCGAGAAAGGCGTAGCTAACTCTATCCTTATCAAGTTCAACCAAATCGGTTCTCTAACTGAGACTCTAGCTGCAATCAAGATGGCTAAAGACGCAGGTTACACAGCAGTAATCTCTCACCGTTCTGGCGAAACTGAAGATGCAACTATCGCTGACCTAGCGGTAGGTACAGCTGCAGGTCAAATCAAAACTGGTTCTATGAGCCGTTCTGACCGTGTTGCTAAGTACAACCAACTAATCCGTATCGAGGAAGCTCTAGGTGAGCACGCTCCTTTCAACGGTCTTAAAGAAGTTAAAGGTCAAGCTTAATTCTTAACTGAATTAACAGCTTAACTTAAAGCTTTTGAAAACGCCTCGCACTTGCGGGGCGTTTTTTTATATGACGGAAGCTCTAAGTGAGCGCGCTCCTCCATGTTTCAAGGAAGCGGTCTCAAAGAAGTTAAAGGCCAGGCTTAATTCTTAACTGAGTTAACGGCTTAACTTAAAGCTTTTAAAAACACCTCGCACTTGCGGGGCGTTTTTGTATCTAACATATGAGAACGCTATGCTTCGAGAGGCAGGAACGGGCTTCGCCCTTCGGGAGCGCTTCTCTTCGAAAGGTAGGAGCGGACTTGGCTCTTCGAGAGCACTTCACTTGGATACATGAGAACAGGCTTTGCTTTTGGATATCTTTCGCTTGCGTTGATTTGTCATTCCCAAGAACGACGAAGGAGAGAGTAGGGAATCTCTTTGTTTCATTTTGCTGCTTTTTTCCTGTAAGGAGCGTGTGAGTCTCTTTTTCTACCCTAGAGCCAACCACGCATTTATGCTATATATGTCACCTTATCTAATCCCTTCCGGTACAGAATGTTAGCAACGATATGCGAATCTTTGTTATAGCCCTTACGTTACTGTTTGGCTGGCTTCAATATACCCTCTGGTTTGGCAAAAACGGGGTGTCTGACTACTACACAGTAGAAGATGAAATTGAAGTGCAGCAGCAAGTAAACAGCAAGCTGCAAGCTCGTAATAACGAGATGTTCGCTGAGATTGATGACTTACGACAAGGTCTTGATGCAATCGAAGAACGTGCACGTCATGAACTTGGTTTGGTTAAAGATGGCGAAACCTTCTACCGAATTGTCGATGAGGAAGAGCATTAATATGTTGGATACTAACACTCCAACCCATATTGCTATTGTGCCAGCCGCAGGTGTTGGCAGTCGCATGAAGGCAGATCGCCCAAAACAATACCTGTTGATTGACGGCAAAGCGGTACTGGAACATACCGTAGAGAAACTGCTTTCTCACCCAAAAATTTCTAAGGTTGTCGTGGCTATTACCGACGGCGACCCATACTACCCTAAACTCTCCATTGCTCAGCACCCTGATGTGATTCGCGTGGCTGGTGGTAAAGAAAGGGCAGACTCTGTGTTATCAGGGCTAAACTATGTAAGTACACATCTGGAAAGCGAGTGGGTATTAGTCCACGACGCTGCAAGACCGTGTGTATTAACATCCGATATTGACCATTTGATCGACGTTTGTAGCGCACACCCAACTGGTGGCATCCTCGCATCTCCAGTGAGAGACACAATGAAGCGAGCAAACGCAGCACAAGATATTGATCATACGGTAGATAGAGAAGCATTGTGGCATGCATTAACTCCACAAATGTTTAAAACTCAGCAGCTTACCCAAGCGCTGGCTGACGCATTGGAACAAGGTGCAACCATTACTGATGAAGCTTCGGCTTTGGAATGGTTGGGCGAGAAGCCGGCTTTGGTTCAGGGGAATGCGAATAATATTAAAATTACTCAGCCAGAAGATCTTGCGTTAGCCGAGTTTTATCTAAGCCGTGAGCGCGGCGAATAAAGAAAGGATAGAAAATGATTCGAATTGGTCATGGTTTCGACGTACATAAATTCGGTGGTGAAGGTCCGGTAATTATTGGGGGCGTAGCGATCCCTTATGAGCAAGGTTTGATTGCTCACTCAGATGGCGATGTAGCGCTGCATGCGTTAACGGATGCCCTGCTTGGCGCTATTGCTGCAGGCGATATTGGTCGTCACTTCCCTGATACGGACGAAAAATGGAAAGGCGCAGACAGCCGTGAACTACTGAAAGACGTTTACCGCCGAGTCAAAGAGCAAGGCTACCGTCTTGGTAATGCAGATGTCACTATCATGGCACAAGCGCCGAAGATGGCACCGCACATTGACGCAATGTGTGCAGCGATTGCCGAAGACCTTGAAACCGACATTAGCAACATTAACGTAAAAGCAACGACGACAGAACGTCTTGGTTTTACTGGACGCAAAGAAGGCATTGCAACGGAAGCAGTTGTACTTCTGTTTAAGCAATAATTAGCAATTTGCTCCTCTAAGCTGTGATATCAGCGGAAATACATCATGTCAGACATTTTATCTTCATTGGCTTACCTAACAGGTAAGCCAGTTGCATCTGCAAAAATCAAAGCGCGACCAGAGCACTTTCAGGTTCGCGAAGATTTAGGTTTTGCCTTTACGGGTGAAGGCGAGCATTTAATGGTTCGTATCCGTAAAACAGGTGAGAACACCAGTTTCGTTGCTAACGAACTAGCAAAAGCTTGTGGTGTTAAGTCGAAAGACGTTAGTTGGGCGGGTCTTAAAGACCGTCATGCTGTGACTGAACAGTGGCTAAGTGTGCATTTACCAAAAGGTGAAACGCCAGATTTTTCAGCATTTTTGGCGCAATACCCGAGCATCGAGATCCTAGCAACGGATCGTCACAATAAAAAACTGCGCCCTGGTGACTTAGTAGGGAACGAGTTCGTGGTTACTTTGTCTGAAGTGACAGATATAGCGGATGTTGAACAACGTCTTGAAAAAGTGAAACAAGTGGGTGTACCAAACTACTTTGGTAGTCAGCGTTTTGGTAACGATGGCAACAACCTTGAAGAAGCACGTCGATGGGGACGCGAGAACGTTCGTACTCGCAATCAAAACAAACGCAGCATGTATCTGTCAGCGGCTCGTTCGTGGATCTTCAACCGCATTGTTTCAGCTCGCCTAGAGAATGGTGTATTTGACAAGTTCATCGACGGTGATGTTGCGCAGACAGCTTCTGGTACTCAGTTAGTTGATGCAAGCAACATCGCCGAGTTACAAGCACAATTTGCTCAAGGCGAAGTGGCGATCACCGCGGCAATGGCGGGCGATAACGCACTACCAACTCAAGCGGATGCGCTAACCTTAGAACAACCGTTCTTAGATGAAGAACCAGATTTGATGGCACTGATTCGCGGTAACCGTATGCGTCACGACCGCCGCGATATCGCACTCAAGCCACAAGACCTAGCTTGGACGGTCGATGGTAATAACATCACGATGACATTCTCGCTGGATGCGGGTTCATTTGCGACCTCAATCGTGCGTGAGCTGGTCATCGAAGAAAAGGTAGAAAGAGAATATTAATGGAAATGGATTCACACAACGCGAAGCCATTAAGAATACTGCTCAGCAATGATGATGGTGTTCATGCTCAAGGAATTCATGCGCTTGCTGATGAGCTGAGAAGCATTGCCGAAGTAACGATTGTCGCACCAGACAGAAACCGCTCTGGTGCATCTAACTCATTGACGCTGGAGCAACCGCTGCGTGTCACCGAGATTGCGCCAAAGACATTCTCTGTGCAAGGTACGCCAACAGACTGTGTACACTTTGCGCTGAATGAGTTGATGAAAGATGATTTGCCAGACCTTGTGCTGTCAGGCATCAATCATGGCGCAAATCTAGGTGATGACGTTTTGTACTCCGGCACGGTGGCTGCTGCTATGGAAGGACACTTCCTTGGCGTGCAGGCGATTGCTTTCTCTCTAGTCGGTAAACAACATTTTGAATCTGCTGCTAAAATTGCTCGCCAGTTGGTTGAGCAGCATCTGATTCGCCCGATTCCAACCAACCGTCTATTGAATGTAAACGTCCCTGATCTTCCGTTTGAAGAACTTGGTGAGATAGAAGTGACTCGCTTGGGTGCGCGTCATCACGCTGAGAATATGATTAAGCAGAAAGATCCACGCGGACATGATATTTATTGGCTTGGTCCTCCGGGTAAAGAGCAAGATGCTGGCATCGGTACGGACTTTTATGCCATTGAACATGGTTTTGTTTCAATCACGCCGCTGCAAGTCGATCTCACCGCTCATGAGTCGCTGCGCGCAATGGACAGTTGGTTAAAGGAAGAGAGTTAATGAGTAACCCACATGCTGACAGGTTGATAGCGTTTCTTATCTCCAGTGGCATCAGTGATCAACGTGTGTTGGATGCGATTTATCGACTACCGCGTGAGAGCTTTGTCTCACAAGCAATGATGCACCAAGCGTACGACAACAATGCGCTGCCGATTGGTCAGGGACAAACTATTTCTCAGCCTTATATCGTTGCAAAAATGACAGAGCTGCTTGATCTAAAATCGGACAGTAATGTTTTAGAAATCGGCACGGGCTCGGGTTACCAAACTGCAGTGCTTGCGCAAATTGTCGATCATGTCTATTCCGTTGAACGCATTAAGTCTTTGCAATGGGATGCTAAGCGTCGTCTGAAACAACTGGATATTTATAACGTCTCTACCAAACATGGAGATGGTTGGCTTGGATGGGAAGCGAAAGGTCCATTCGATGCGATTATTGTCACTGCGGCAGCGGAAAGTGTTCCCCAAGCACTTCTATCCCAGCTGAAAGAGGGCGGTAAGATGATCATTCCTGTTGGTGAAGATGAACAACAACTATTAAAAATTGAACGTCAGGGTGAACAATATCTGTCGACCGTGGTAGAAATGGTAAGATTTGTGCCATTAGTTGCAGGTGATTTAGCTTAAGGGTTAAAGACTAGGTGAAGAAGTTATTACGTCGTTTTGGTATTAGCTGTTTATTGGCTGCGGGACTGGTTGGTTGCGCGGCTCATTCACCTGCACCTGTTTCAAGCCTAAATAAAGATTACTCGACGGTTGAGCGTGGTAGTTATAGAGGGAGTTATTACGAAGTAAAGAAAGGTGATACCCTTTATTTTATTGCCTACGTCACAGATAAGGATGTAAATGATCTTGTTCGTTACAATGAATTGTCTGCGCCTTACACGATTTTCCCGGGGCAGAAGTTAAAACTTTGGGCTCCGAAATATGTTGCGCCTAAATATGGTCATAAAGTGGAACCCGTTGTTGCTCCTGTAGTTGCGGCGAAACCTGTTCCAGTGACTAAAACATCGACAGCGTCAAAGCCGTCAAATTCAAGTAAAAGCTCTACTCAAAAACCTAAACCGACTAAGACTCAAGTTGCACAAAAACAGCCTCCAAAGAAGGTTGAACAATCCAAACCAAAGGAGTATGTTGGGTCAAAAGGTAATCAGAATGTTAAACCGAAACCGCCAGTAACTACCGCGAAAAACGATAAAGTATCGAAGTGGTTATGGCCAACAAAAGGGAGAGTAATCAAGAACTTCTCAGCGGGAGAACAAGGAAATAAAGGCATAGACATCGCAGGACAGCGTGGTCAGCCAATCGTTTCAACCGCAGCCGGCACAGTCGTGTACTCAGGTAATGCGCTACGAGGTTATGGCAACCTAATTATAGTGAAGCATAACGACAATTATTTAAGCGCATACGCACACAATGACAGATTGCTGGTCTCAGAAGGACAAAGTGTTAAGAGCGGACAAAAAATAGCGACCATGGGTAGTTCTGGTTCTAAATCCGTCAAACTTCACTTTGAAATTCGCTATCAAGGTAAATCAGTGAATCCAAAGCGCTATTTACCGTAGAACTTTGAATAACAACTTGCGACATCATTTAGCGACATATTGAGTTGTCATGTCTTGCTAACTCGCCAGGGGGAGGCGTTATGAGTATCAGCAACACAGTAACCAAAGTTGAAGAGTTCGAATATGATAATGCACAATCGGAAGGCATTTCTAACGGACTTGAAAAACCATCTAACGGAACCAAAACAGCAGCACGCGAAGAGTTTGATGCGAGCAGCAAGAGCCTAGACGCGACTCAGCTTTACCTAGGTGAAATTGGTTTCTCACCTCTACTTACTGCAGAAGAAGAAGTACTTTATGCACGACGTGCACTGCGTGGCGATGAAGCCGCTCGCAAACGCATGATCGAAAGTAACTTGCGTCTTGTAGTGAAGATCTCTCGCCGATACAGCAATCGTGGTCTTGCGCTTCTTGATCTTATTGAAGAAGGTAACTTAGGTTTGATCCGTGCGGTCGAGAAGTTTGATCCAGAACGAGGCTTCCGTTTCTCAACTTACGCGACGTGGTGGATTCGCCAAACGATCGAACGTGCGTTGATGAACCAAACTCGTACAATCCGTCTGCCAATTCATGTGGTTAAAGAGCTGAACATTTATCTGCGTACAGCGCGTGAACTTTCTCAGAAGCTCGACCATGAACCAACAGCAGAAGAGATTGCTGCACAGTTAGATATCCCAGTAGAAGACGTAAGCAAAATGCTTCGCCTTAACGAGCGTATTAGCTCTGTCGATACTCCAATCGGAGGTGACGGCGAGAAAGCGTTACTGGATATTATTCCTGATGCAAACAACTCGGATCCTGAAGTTTCCACTCAAGACGATGACATCAAATCTTCATTGATCCATTGGCTAGAAGAGCTGAATCCAAAACAGAAAGAAGTGCTGGCACGTCGTTTTGGTCTGCTTGGTTATGAGCCATCAACGCTTGAAGAAGTGGGACGTGAAATTGGTTTAACACGCGAACGTGTTCGCCAGATCCAAGTGGAAGGCTTACGTCGACTACGCGAAATCTTGATTAAACAAGGTCTGAACATGGAAAACTTGTTCAACGTAGAAGACGACTAAACGTAGGCAGCGATAGAGGCTAGATCAGAATAAACAAAAGGCTATGGGTGACCATAGCCTTTTTGCGTTTTACTATACCAGTTAGCCCAAGAACTAGAGCATCTTCTTCAAGCGGTATAGCTCTTCCAGTGCCTGACGTGGCGTTAAATCATCAGGATCGATATTCGACAATGCTTGTTCAACATCACTAGGTTCAGGGATCAGGCTGAGTTGGTTTGCCACATCAACGGTACTCGGACGAGGTGAGTCATTACCTTGACCTAATTGTTCAAGCTGCGACAGTTTGTGACGTGCATTCTTGATGACTGGTTTTGGAACGCCCGCTAAACCAGCAACCGCTAGACCATAAGACTTGCTTGCCGCGCCTTCTTGAACTGCATGCATAAAGGCAATGCTGTCACCGTGTTCTACCGCATCAAGGTGAACGTTAGCGAGATTTGGCAGCAAGTTTGGCAGCTCAGTCAGCTCGAAGTAGTGCGTTGCGAACAGAGTCATTGCCCCAATCTGAGTTGCAAGCCATTCTGCACTTGCCCATGCCAAAGACAGACCATCGTAAGTACTGGTACCGCGACCAATTTCATCCATCAGCACCAAGCTGTTCTTAGTGGCGTTGTGAAGAATGTTGGCTGTTTCAGTCATTTCTACCATGAAGGTTGAACGGCCAGATGCCAAATCATCAGATGCACCGATACGAGTAAAGATGCGGTCTAGAGAGCCAATATGAGCTGATTCTGCAGGAACGTATGAACCAATGTGAGCCATCAAAGCAATCAATGCAGTCTGGCGCATGTAGGTCGATTTACCACCCATGTTTGGACCGGTGATGATCAGCATCTTACGATCTGAGCTCAGTTCAATTGGGTTAGCTATAAATGGTTCGCTTGTTACTTGCTCCACGACAGGATGACGACCCGCTTGAATGCTAATGCCCGCTTCTTTGTCCAATGTTGGGCGACAGTAATCAAGTGAATCTGCACGCTCGGCTAGGTTTTGTAGTACGTCCAACTGAGAGATCGCCGAAGCAAGGTTTTGCATCTTCTCAAGGTTTGGCATCAACAAATCAAATAGCTCTTCCCACAGTTTTTTCTCAACTGCTAGCGCTTTTGATTTTGAATTCAGAACTTTATCTTCGTGCTCTTTCAGCTCTGGAATGATATAGCGTTCTGCATTTTTCAGCGTTTGGCGACGTACATAGTGTGGTGGAACCAAGTGGCTTTGACCACGGCTAACCTGAATGAAGAAACCGTGTACAGCGTTGTAGCCAACTTTTAGGGTGTCGATACCATGACGTTCACGCTCGTCTGCTTCGAGTTTTTCAAGATACTCGGTTGCACCGTCTGCAAGCTTGCGCCATTCATCAAGTTCCGCATTGTAGCCTTCTGCAATCACGCCTCCCTCGCGAATAACCACTGGTGGGTTTTCTTTGATTGCACGCTCAAGTAAGTCACATACCTCATCCATTGGCGCAGCAAATTGAGCCAACTTTCTAAGATATGGGTGAGCTAGAGAAGAAGTGACTACTTCCAACTCTGGCAGCTGTTGCATCGCATGGCGTAGACGAGCCATATCGCGCGGACGTGCTGAGCGCAGCGCCAAACGGGCTAGGATACGCTCGATGTCACCAATTTGTTTGAAGATTGGTTGAATGTCGGTGAACAAGCTCTGATCTTTGATCTCACCAATTGCATCAAGACGGTTGTTAAGAGTATCGACACAGCGCATTGGTTGATGTAACCAGCGCTTCAGCATACGGCTGCCCATTGGGGTCGCACAGTGATCGAGTACTTCGGCTAGCGTGTTATCGGTCCCACCAGATAGGTTTTGCGTCAACTCTAAGTTGCGACGTGTTGCCGCATCAAGAATGACTGAGTGATCTTGGCGATCAAACGTCAATGAACGAATGTGTGGTAGGGCAGTACGCTGAGTATCTTTTACGTATTGGATCAAACAACCCGCAGCACACAGACCCAGTGAAGCGTGCTCAACCCCAAAGCCTACCAAGTCGCGCGTACCAAATTGTTGGTTCAATTGCTGCTTAGCGGTATCTAGCTCAAATTCCCAGACAGGACGACGACGGTTACCGTTACGGTTTGACATCAGATGTACGGGTTCAAAATCTTCAGGGAAGAGTAATTCACGAGGCGCAGTACGTTGCAGTTCAGCAGCCATTGCTTCTTCGGTTTCAGGCTCAACTAATTGGAAGCGACCCGAAGTCACATCCAATGTCGCGTAACCGAACTTACCATTGTGATGGTAAATAGACGCAATCAGGTTGTCGATACGCTCTGACAGCAGTGCTTCGTCGGTTACTGTACCTGGTGTAACAATGCGTACTACTTTACGTTCAACTGGACCTTTGCTTGTTGCAGGATCGCCAATCTGTTCACAGATCGCGACAGACTCACCAAGCTGAACAAGTTTGGCTAGATAACCTTCAACGGCGTGGAATGGAACGCCAGCCATCGGGATAGGTTCACCTGCCGATGCACCACGTTTAGTCAACGAAATATCAAGCAATTGAGATGCGCGTTTAGCATCGTCGTAGAAGAGTTCGTAGAAGTCGCCCATGCGGTAAAACAGCAAGATTTCTGGGTTCTCAGCCTTTAGCTTGAGATATTGCTGCATCATCGGAGTGTGTTTTTGTTCAGCTTTCACAGGTAAGTACTTTTGTTTATTTCCGTAGCGGCTTAGGATACGTGAATCCCTATCAAGTAAAAAGAGACAAAGGGCATTTTTGGCTATGGAACGAGCAACAAAATTGAGTGCTGATTTAGGTGCATTATTGGCTAAGCATGGACATGTTTTAACGACGGCAGAATCATGTACTGGTGGCGGCGTTGCAACTGCTATTACTGATATTGCTGGCAGTTCTGCGTGGCTTGACCGGGCGTTTGTCACTTACAGTAACGAAGCCAAAATGGAGATGCTTGGTGTACAAGCTTCAACGTTGGAGGCACATGGTGCGGTGAGCGAACCTGTCGTGATTGAAATGGTACAAGGTGCCATTCGTAATTCGAATGCTACTATCGGCGTGTCCATCAGTGGTATTGCTGGACCAGGAGGAGGCAGTGAAGAGAAACCTGTCGGTACGGTCTGTTTTGCCTTCGCTGATAACCAAAACTGGCAGCAAGTGGATACCATGCATTTCACTGGTGACCGTGCTCAAGTTCGCAAAAAAGCGGTCGAACACGCACTGACTCAATTGTATCAACATCTGATTTAGAATTTGTGAAATTGCCTTAGCCCAGATTTGATAAGGGCTAGAGCAAATCATGACTTTAGGTCAGTCAAATTTTTTTCATACAGGTATAGACACTGTATGAATCAACAGTATAATAACTTCATTGCTGAGCAGTTCTTCTGCTTAAGAAAAATGAATTACTATTCGTCGCCCAAAACAAGATGAATAAACCGGAGAAAGTAATGGACGAGAACAAACAGAAAGCGCTCGCCGCTGCGCTAGGTCAAATTGAAAAGCAATTCGGTAAAGGCTCTATCATGCGCCTTGGTGATAACCGCGCAATGGACGTAGAAACCATCTCAACGGGTTCTCTTTCTCTTGATATCGCTTTGGGTGCTGGTGGTCTACCAATGGGTCGTATCGTAGAAATCTACGGTCCAGAATCTTCAGGTAAAACAACGCTAACTCTTGAGCTGATCGCTGCTGCGCAACGTGAAGGCAAAACTTGTGCGTTTATCGATGCAGAGCACGCGCTAGACCCTGTATATGCGAAGAAACTTGGCGTTGATATCGACGCACTATTGGTTTCTCAGCCAGACACAGGTGAGCAAGCGCTAGAGATCTGTGACGCACTTGCACGTTCTGGTGCTATTGACGTTATGGTTGTTGACTCTGTTGCAGCACTAACACCAAAAGCAGAAATTGAAGGCGAAATGGGCGACAGCCACATGGGTCTTCATTTTACACAGGAACTAAAAGCAGCTTAAAACTAGAGCCTTTAGATATATATCCTCAGATTTATAGATTGGGTTGTAGTGATAAAGGTAGAATTTGATATTTGAATGTTTATTCACTTTAGATTCATTCAGAAGACTAAACTGAATATGCATTGAGACATAAAAGAACAGATTAATTTGAGGCAGAAATGGACGAGAACAAACAGAAAGCGCTTGCAGCTGCATTAGGTCAGATAGAAAAACAATTTGGCAAAGGCTCTATCATGAAGCTTGGTGATAATCGAGCTATGGATGTTGAGACAGTCTCTACTGGTTCACTGTCTCTAGATATTGCCCTTGGTGCAGGTGGTCTTCCTATGGGGCGTATTGTTGAAATCTTTGGCCCTGAATCATCAGGTAAGACAACACTTACTTTAGAGTGTATCGCTGCTGCTCAAAAAAATGGTAAAACTTGTGCTTTTATAGATGCTGAACATGCTCTTGATCCTATTTATGCTAGAAAATTAGGTGTGAACATCGATGAGCTTCTAGTCTCTCAGCCTGATACTGGTGAGCAAGCATTAGAGATTTGTGATGCCTTAGCTCGTTCAGGGGCTGTAGATGTGATCGTGGTTGACTCGGTAGCAGCTTTAACTCCAAAAGCGGAGATTGAAGGTGAGATGGGAGACAGTCATATGGGCTTGCAAGCTAGGCTTCTGAGTCAAAGCATGCGTAAAATGACGGGTAACCTGAAAGCTTCAAACTGTATGTGTATCTTCATCAACCAGATCCGTATGAAGATCGGTGTGATGTTTGGTAACCCTGAAACAACTACTGGTGGTAACGCACTTAAGTTCTACGCATCGGTTCGTCTTGATATCCGCCGTACTGGTTCAATCAAAGAAGGTGATGAAGTTGTCGGTAACGAAACTCGCATCAAAGTTGTAAAGAACAAGATTGCTGCGCCGTTTAAACAAGCTGAAACACAAATTCTATACGGTCAGGGTTTTAACCGTGAAGGTGAGTTAATTGATCTAGGTGTTAAGCACAAACTAATCGAAAAAGCGGGTGCATGGTACAGCTACAATGGCGACAAGATTGGCCAAGGTAAGGCAAATGCAGGTAAGTTCCTACGTGAAAACCCTGAAGCAGCACAAGCTATAGAAAGTAAACTACGTGAATTGCTATTAACTCCAGTAGCTGTTGAAGAGAATGAGTCAACAGAAATGCCACCTGAAGAAGAATTTTAAACATCTCTTTCATATATCAAAAGCCCTACTTTTAAGTGGGGCTTTTATTTATCAATTTCACTTATAGTCTATGTATCTACAAAAGCCTCGTTCATTTTCTGCTAGGGATGCTGCCCTCCACTTATTAAGTCGCCGAGATCATGGAATACATGAACTCTACCAGAAATTAATCTTCAAAGGGTATGAAGCTCTCGAAGTTGAAGAAGTTGTTCAATTCTGCCTTGAGCATAAATATTTAGATGACTTACGTTATGCTAGGAGCCAGATTCGGCAACATATCAACAAAGGACATGGTGAACAACGAATCAAACAAGAACTGCATCAAAAGAAAGTAGCAGAATCAATTATCGAGCAAGCTATTGAGTGTGAGCCTCAAGATTGGTTTGAATTAGCTAAGCAAACGGCTGAAAAGAAGTTCAAAGGACATCGAGCGGTAGATAGAAAGGAATACGCGAAACAAGTTCGGTTTATGCAATATAGAGGTTATACCTTTGATCAAATTAGTTATGCGCTAGACTTTTAAGCTAAAAGTGTTATTCAGATTAGAATGGTGAATTACTCTTATTTATTCTGCATACAGATGTTACTTATTTAAAGGTGGGCATCCAATGAAAATTTTGTACTTCGATACACTCAGCCTTTTTTATTCGCAGCAATATATCCATAGTGACAAAAGTATTTCACAGGCATATGAAGATTGGCGTTGTGGCTCCCACGTTAACTTATTGAAAGTTGTGACGCCAGATATTACAGGAGTTGAGAGGCTTCGCAGAGCCGCTCTCGAAGCTGGTTTTAAGCTGTATCCACTTGGAACTCGGTACACTCGAACGTTGTTAATTGAAAGTGAGTTGTTTGCTGAAGAAGACTTAGCTCCAGATGTAATGTTGCGCATCCGTATGGATGATAGTGACCCCGTACGAAGGATGATAGCTCATGCCCATGCGTTGAATGCTTCTTGGTATGTCTGTGGCGACTGTGAGCGAGATTTGGTGGATGCATATTATGGCCGTTATTTGGAGTCTAATTTTAGCTGTGGGGTTACAGATTCTCTTATATCAAAGATTCGCGCATTGACTGCTATTTAGTAAAAAGCTTGTTCCTCATTGTGAGATAGTCTTAAATTCTCGACCTCTTTCTTTTGTCAGTTCTTGACCTACTATCCCTAAAAGCACACTATGACCTTAGTTGTGTATTTGAGGTTATAAATAGCTATTGTTCAATTTGTGATGAAAAAATGCTGTTAGCCGGAACAACTACAGAACAGTCAATACTTTATTAAGTAATGGTTCTCAACATTAAATGAAGTGGTACGGAGAAAAGGTAGTGAACGATTATAAGGACTTCCTTGGCGACAGCTACAATGAGGAAAGTGGCGAGTTTGATCACCGAAAGGCTAAAAATAAGGCTTTAAACGAAAAAGAAAGATGTAACATCATAATTTGTGGTGCTAGCGGTGTGGGTAAAAGCACTCTGATTAACGCTATTTTTGGTGAGGACGTGGTAAAAGCAGGAGCAGGAAAGCCTGTCACTCAACATCTTGAAAAAGTTTCTATTCCTGAAAAAGGTATTTGTCTTTGGGATACCAAGGGCATTGAGGCCGAAAACTATCAAGGCACAATGGAGTCACTAAAAAAAGAGTTCAGCCAAGCCATTGATAAAGCTAATGACGACAGAGATATACCACATATAGGCTGGGTTTGTATTAAAGCTAGCAGCGATCGAGTTGAAGATCGCGATCTCACCTTGATTGGCATTCTCGCTGAACGTAAGATTCCCGCGATCGTAGTGTTCACACGTGTTACAGGTAAGGCCGAGAGAGAGTTTGTTGAAGAAGCGAAGTTTATCATTGACGAAAAATATGGTGATTTTCTAAGTGGCTCGTATGTTTCCGTCAATTCCGTACCCTACGAAATTGATGAAGACATTGTAGTAAAGGTCAAAGGGCTTGAATCACTGATTGAAGTAACTGAAGCGCGATTTCCTGAGGGCAAGAAGTCGGCAAAGAATGCCTTTCTTAAAGCACAACGCCTGAAAATGAAAGAGCGCCTCACGGCAATGCAAGAGGGAGCCAGAAAAGCAGTTCACGTAGCTTCTATCTCTGCGGGAACAGCAGGTGCTTCACCTATTCCCGGATCTGATGCCCCAATCATTGCGGCAATTCAAAGCGCTATGATCTATAAAATTAATACCGAGTTCGAATTAGATGCAGATAATTCAAAAATGACATCGGTATTAACCGGAATTATGGGGGTTACGGCATTAGCTCAAGTGGGGAAAGCTCTAGTGTCTAATGCCTTGAAATTCATTCCCGGAGCTGGCTCCTTGATCGGTGGCACTATTTCTGCTGCGACCGCGGTTGGTATTACGGAAGCTGTCGGTCATGCTTACATTGCTGTATTGGAACATTTCTACAACATGGAAACTGGGGAAGTCGTTTTACCTGAGAGTTCAGAACGAATTTTATCTGTCTTCAAGGAAGTGTTCAGCTATAAAAAATAACACACCATCCTATATTGATAAGTGTCGAGTAGTTTTAGGTTCAGTTCGTACGTCGTAGCGTAAGAACTGATCGTTACCCATGCAAGCGATCAAGGCATCAATATACTCTCCTAATAAGTACAAACGATACGTTTAGGAGAATTCGAGCTAGAGCATTATGTTCAGAGATGTGTATGGTGCCAAGCTTGGGGACAAAAAGCGACTTAGAACATCCACTCTAAAACATGTGCGCCCCAAAATTATTTATAGCTAATGTTCAACACATTTTCATAAGAGCGTACTTGTATCAATATTTTTAATGCGCCAGTATATGTTAGCGAGGATGTGTTTATCTTTTGTGGAGATTTTTGCGGCGAATTGGTGGGTATTTCCACGTAGAAAGAATGTTGGGGCTTGCGGTGTTATTAAACAGGTTACTCGGTTTAAACGAGGTTTTTATATTAATATGAAGTTCCCGAATTAATCACTAACCCTTGTTATTTGGAAGTACGATGTAGCGATGGTCTAGGAAACACAGTGAAATGTTCTCTATATCATTCCTATTTTAAATAGCTTTCACCAAGGTAATTATGAAAAATATCCTAAAAATTATTGTTCTTGTACTTGCAGTAAAAGTCGTATTTTTTTTCATGGCACCAACTGTGGTAGCCAACAACAAAAAACCTGCTATCGAGAGATTTGTTAATGAGTTTATAATTAATAACCCTAACGTCACTTATCCTGTACAAGTTGATGCCTTGACAACGCTTACTAGCAGAGAGTTAGTAAAGAAAGGTCAAACTCTCTATGTACAAGAAAACTTAAGTATCAGAATAGCTAAGAGCGATCTTAGCATTACACCCGCCGATCTTAAGAACCAAATGAGCCTTGAACTAAAACGACATTATTGCAGTTCTAACTATGTTCAAGAAAGAGAACACTTGTTCAAGGGACTTAGTAATGTGGGGATTATCAACAGAATCCATGACCAAAGTGACAAACTTATCACTGAGGTTATCATTGATAGATCGTCCTGCAACTAGGCTATTGACTTTCTTGTAAGAGGAACATAGCCAACTTGAAAGTACTTTTAGCCATGAAATAAATTACACAGGTCGCCAAACCAGTAAGTTTGCCGATAAACATCCTTGCAAAGATGGTTTTTCACATCTGAGGGATAAGAGATTAATACTAAAAGGCTTAATCTCGATACTGATTCTACATATTGGACGTTTTATGAAAGCAATTCTAACTCTCTTAATGCTCGTTGTCGCATTTATCAGCTTTGTTTCAATTGGAGCATCTATATTCGGTTTAGGGCTAGGAATAATCTTCACTATCCCAGCTTTAGGACTCATTGCGTTTGTATTAAATAAACCTATCGAAAAGCTCACAGGCATGCCAATCTATAAAGAGGATAAAAGTGACGAATGAAATGAAGCATCTATTCCTTAGCTCAGGATGTTGATATTAAGGCAGAAAGTGAAGATATAGCTCTTGACTGTTTCATGAATAGAAATGATTTCCCTCAGTCTAAGCTTACTGAGGGGGATCATGAGTTTGTGACAACACCTTTATTGTTAACAACAGAAACTAACCTAGGAAATATCGACATCATTGAACGATGTGGAATCGTCTATGCTGATTGTGTCTATGATGTAAACGTAGTTAAAGATATCTTTGCTGGCTTCAGAGACTTTTTTGGTGGTAGGTCAAAGGCAATTGAAGATGTAATTAAGGATGGAAGGGCGACGGTAACTAACGAGCTTAAGCAGAAAGCCCTTCAGGGTGCAAATGCGGTTATTGGTGTCAGTTACTCTGTAGATGATATCTCTGGGAAAAACGTAAATATGATTTGTTTTAGTGCCACTGGTACTGCCGTCGTGGTTAAAATGGATTAGCTAGAACCTCATCGGTAATGTTCTTTTGTTGTAACCAAATAGGGCTGTTTACCCTAAGTTAGTTCTAAACGGATTTGCTTTACGTCTCCGGGATTAAGCCTGTAGGTTTAAACCACGCTCGGGGCCAAAAGCAAATTAGGAGCATTCGAATAAGACCTCACCTTTGAGGAGTTGCAACCAGTTTAATATTTTGCAGCGTTGTTTGACTTAAGACTCAATTATCCCATAACGTAAAATCAGAGCAATAAAACCCAACTTAGGCTGCATGCTTAGCAGCACCTATAAGTTAC
>JAAQRG010339982.1:0-30084 GCA_011634625.1 Babylonia areolata
CTTATAGCAGCTCCACGGTCATCTATGGGCTGGTTCAATTCATTGAAATCTGGCACTTCAGATTTTGTCCACAGAAAGATAACTCCAACTAATACGGTAGATAACGCAACACTTATACCTAACCAAAAACTAGATTTAGACCCAGAAACCTTTTGGTTGGTCACCAACTCTTTTGTGGGGGCTTGTTGTTGTGGCGCTCTTATTTCTTCAACCAATGTTCTGAGTTGGTTAATTTCATCTTCAATCGATTTATGATTATGGCTTGAACGCTCCAGTTCATTGATTTTCTTCTCGTACCATTCCATCAAACGTTCTCGTTCTCGAACCTTACTTTCTTCAGTGACCTTATTGGTCGATTGAAGGTGAAGGGTTTGTCTAATCTTAGCCACAACTTCAGAAGACTCCCAGATCATTTGTTTGTTGCTAAAACGAAGCACCATGCCAAATTTAGTTATCAGTGAATTTTGACGAACAAGAAAATCTTTCCAGCGTTGATGATTAATATCTTTATATGTCCCATCTAGCTCAATTGGCAGGAAGTAACCTTTACTTTCATTAACAATCATGAAATCGATATAACGGTTACCACCGTTGTCATCGATAAAATGAAATTGAGGTACTACATCTGCGGGGCTAATCTCTGGTATTTGAGAGAGAATCTTGTCAACAAATGCCTCCTCATACCCTACAACATGATCAATTTGTTTTTTGTATTTTATTTTCCAAGTACGCCAGTTGTTCATAACTTATTGTATATTCTCATGTTGGAGTCCAAGCTTTCTAAGCTCGATAGGTAAAAGCGCATTGATTTTAATAGAACGGTTATAACCTACCAAAGCCTCAGCGAAAACCCTAGACTCCAAACTTTCTAAAGCATCAGCTTCTAGTTTAGGCGGGTTAGAGTGCCAATGTACATACACAGTCCCGATTTGAGCTATATATTTAAGGTTACAAGCACTTAAGAGTAATTCCCAACACTAAGCATTTTTCATTCCATCTATACTAATTAATGGGGCGCTCTACCTAGATGGTTTTAAGCCGAAAGGAAATAGATGATAAAATTAATGTACAGTCTAAGCCTACTTGTCTTTTTAGGAAGCGTACCAAGCTTGTCTTCAGCCAAAGCTACCGACTTTAACTGTAGAGATTTTGCTGCGCTATCTGGTGTTTCGACTCATGAAGACTACAAGAAGTCGAAGTCTACAGCCGAACAGTTCAATCTTTTCAGAGACGTGATTGCAGATTATGCAGGGCGTATTGTGGCTCACGAGCCATTATCCAAACGCAACAATGCTCTACAATTTGTTCTTAAAAACGAAAAAAATGAAATCATTTGTTATTGGAAATGCATTTGAAATGACGGTCGATTTTTGCGTTGATCAAAAAGATGTTCCTATGAAAAATGTCGCCATTGAACAGTTTGATTACCTTCTTGACGCGATAGAAAAGAAAATTGGTAAGTAAACCATTTGTATATTTTTACAAGCATTAAGGAGAACAAATAATGTTCAGTAAAATAACTATATCTTGTGAACACACTTGTGAACACTAGTATTCAGTCTTGCTCTGGGACAGAAGCGCCGTATCCGCCCCATGATCCCACGGGGCGGATACGCTATAGCTTAATAAAAGCAAGTGGAAGCTGATTATTGGCACTTCCCCCACACAAAATTATCTGATTCATAGAAGCCTCCTCAAATGACGTACAAAAATTTGCTTCAACTCGATTTCAATTGGAAAAGCCTGCTGGGGTGGAAAGAAGGACAAAAAGCTGCAAGACAATGATGAAGATTGACCACCCAATAAATATTTTTCTTCTTGTAAATGAATTTCTCTTAGATTTAAATATTGAAGCAATCAGGACGTGGATCAATGGCAAGATAGCCGTTCCGCCAGCAGCTTGTGCTGCATATTCAAAGAATGCCTCAAGGTTGTTGGCTAATTTTGGTAAATTTTCGGCACCATAGTCCTGATGGAAGAATGTAACGAAGACAGTAGTGTAAGCAATCAAAAACACAGCTATCGCTAAAGAAAGGGGAACCTCTTTTTTTTGTTTAGAAACTTCAGTCATATCTGCTTCTTTTCCTTTTGTTAAGTGCGTAGGTAAAAGTCGTAGCAAAACGCGTGTGGGCTTCAGCCCATTTAGGGACAAAAGCGCCATAGAACACCCGCTCTAAAACATGTGTGCCCCTTTCTGATGTAGAACAAAAGCTCTATGACTAAGCTGACGAAATTTTTGGCTTAGCTATGGGTATGGCAAAGTCGCTTTAACACATCAACAGATTTGAGACACGACCGAAGCTTCAAGGTAGGAGCGCATCGAAGTCTAGTCTGTTAGTGTTCTTTATTAAATTGCCTGCTTTTTATTGTTTAGTAATGTCCAAGCTTTAGTGAAACCTTTAGCACTGTAGGTAGCAGAATATTTGTCGTTGAACTTTACGAAAACATAATTTGAGCGCTTAAACTTATTAATGATGTAATTAAATCCTGCATAAGTTTCAGGGCGCACTGAAGCTAGATTATCTCCTCGGCATTGTATAGCTGCTTTAATCGGTTGACCCGCAACTTCAATTACAATGTTTGTTGCTAAATCTGTCTCCGAATAGCCTGTGCAGGAAGGGTGGTTTGCATTGAAATAAATCCATACTTCCCCTTTAACACTACGCTCAATAGATACTTCATCTGAGTTATATGTAGACGCGTATCCACCGTCAATTAGATACCAGTCACTTGCACTAGCAGTCGCATTCATCGACAGAGCTGCAATAGCAGTTAGAATTAATTTCTTCATAATCAAACTCTCTATTTGGATAGTTCTTTTAATTCAGCTTTTAATAGATTTCGTAATTCATACTCGAACTGCGCCGTGCCTGAGCGATTATTTGCCTTGGATCTATTCAATAGAGCATTCCAAACGTCCTTTTTGATTCGTACGTTGGTCATTCTACCCCCCTCCGTTTTGCGAGTATTATGTATACAAAGTGGTGATTATTCGAGTTGCTTTCCGTATGTCACACTCTATCTTGATCTCGACCAAAAATAAGCCCCCCCCACAAGCCACTGGGCGATAAAGCTAGCAAATCCGAGGCTGCTTATGCCCTTTACCTTGTACTGGCATCTGCCGCAGGTTCACACTCAGTTTCGGTGGCCATTATGCCAGTTATGGTAAATCCATGAGATAGCCATCAAAAACCACACTTCAGTGCTCCTAAAACGCGCTAGGCGTAGTTTTAACAAGAAATACTTGGCTATGATACCCCAAATCGATTTGAAATTTTATGACAGCTGAGAGCGTTGATATATAGATATTTTGTCGGGCATGAAAAATGTACGAATTTGCAATGAAAGTCTCATTATTTACAGAAGACTTCCTTATGGTCATCAAACTCGTTTTTGTCCAGAGACGTTTTACGACGCCTAGCTTGGGGACAAAAGCAACCCAGAAGATCTTCTTAAATCCAATCCATCCCAAAATTCCAGCTTATTTCCTGTGCTAACTTGTATGGATTCAGTACGATGAAGCTAATAATTAATAAAGAACAATTGGTTGGCATATGGGAAATAAAAGAATAGCCGTTCTGATCGACTCAGATAATACACCTCACTCGAAATTAAGTCTTATCATAGAAGAGTTATCCAGCTTCGGTCAGATCATTATCAAGAGAGCTTATGGGGACTTTTCCTCCGAACATCTAAAGAACTGGAAACAGCCTTTGAACGAACTGGCAATACAGGCTAGGCAGCAATTTGCGTATACAACTGGGAAGAACTCTACAGATTCATTGATGATCATTGATGCGATGGATCTACTTTATACTCAAAGGTTTGATGCATTTGCTCTCATCTCTAGTGACAGTGACTTCACCAGTTTAGCTACTCGGCTGAGAGAGTCAGAAATCCATGTGATCGGAGTAGGTAAATCGATGACACCTACTGCCTTCAAAAATGCTTGTGATGATTTTGTTGCAATAGAGAACTTAGCCATTAGTGCTCCAGAAGAGCCCCAGTCTGAAGTAGGGCCGCAAGCAGACGTAGCAAAGGATGAGGAACGAGAGCTTTGGAGGCTGATGCACCAGTCTTGGCAGAATTATCGTGATGAGTCTGGCTGGGCTAAGCTAGGAGAAGTTGGAAAATACCTGAAGAGGTTGAAGCCGGATTTTGATCCTAGAAATTACGGCTTGAAGAAGCTTTCAGACTTTTTTGAGCTGTATCCTGCTCGCTATAAAACCAGAAATTCAAAACGTTCCGGTCTAGAGTTTCAACTTGTGACAAAGGCCAGTAAACAACAAGCATAACAGAATCAAAAGCCCTGTTCCGGTTAGCGGTTCCGGGCTATCGGCTCTATCAGGGACAAGATCGCCTTGATGTTTTTTGCTAAGAACCACATCACCATTCCAGAGTGTGTTGCTGGGTTAAGAAAGCCTGCTTGGTTATACTAACCATCTCTTTCTAGAAGGAATTCAAATGATGCGTTCACTTTCACTCACTAAAGCACAAGCTGATTCATTAGCACGTAGCCTAGAAGACGCTGGATATATTTCGGTCGAGCGAAAAATGTATACACGTTATTCTTCCTTGATACGGGGCGATTCTGTATTCCTTCATCACAGCTTGGGTGTGATTAGATGTCGCCTCAATACTGTTGCGAATGGAATCATTGAATCTATTTTTGGTCAGCCCAACGGAAAAACACCTGAAAGCCAAGATGATGGTCAGATGGTTAGCTGGTTTTTTAACGGATACACAGGAAAGTCGACAACTACACTATAGTTCCTCAACAAAAGCTCTGGGGACAAAAGCGAGTTAGTAGTGATAACTCGCCGAGCAAATGATTAGGTTATCTACGCTTCTTCCAAGAGTGGTTCAGGTAGTATCACATTGACTTGTACATCTTTAGCTTTACCCTCTATCCAGTTGGATATCTCAGCACAATATTTTTTCCACTCCTCAGTATCTTCTATCGCCTCCAAAATATTTTGTCTGGCTTGTCTGTACCCTGAAGCATTAGCCAAGCGATCAAAATAGCAATGCCAATCGTCCTCACCAACAACACCCCTTGAGCACGCAGCGAGAGCAGTAAGCCGTGCATCGTCGTATTCGTTATTTTCAAATAGATTTTTGATGTTGTATTCAGGGCTACCTTTTTGACCTTTTGGTGCAAAATGACTGATTTTAAATTCTTTTATTTGTTGCAATATTGCCATGCGGTCATTATTTCGGTCATCTCCATTGAGGTGCCTTTTGACCTCTTTTTCTCGTTCCTCTGCTGCACGACAAACGTCACCATCCAATACACATAGAGTGTTGGAAATATCATGACCCATTAGAGTTTTACCAGCTAGAAGAGCGAATGCATTACTCCATGCACCGAACTTCGTCACTTCGATGTAATCCTGCATGTGATGCCGATAAATTAAGTTAAGGCAAATTTCTTCTGCCAGCTCATCTTCTACAGCTATATGAAAAGGCTTCGTCAAATCTCCAGTTAGCTGACTCATAATTTGGGGATTTGTATTAGGCATAGGTATTACGCCTTTGCCAGTATTTAGAACACCAACGATATTAATATCGTTGCTAAAATCCGTAATGGTTTCTCGATGAGTAGAAAAAACGACTTCAATTTTATTTTCTTCTGATCTTTGAATGATTTTTTCGATTAATCGCTTAAAGGCTGCACCATGAAGTAAGACGTCAACTTCATCGATCAAAAGGAAACCTCCGTTTGCAAGAATTGGACTATGCAATGTATAAAGAATAGTCAACACTCGTTTTTCACCAGCTCCCATGGAATGCTCACTGTAAGCTGTCCCATTGAATTCAAGGCCGAACATGGTATGAACTTTCCCGCCTTTGCGAGATGTATGGCTGTAAAGAGCTTCGTAATTTCGACCTAAAATATAAATCATGTCTTGCTTGATTTTATCTGCCGCATTGTGTGCAAGTTGCTCTGTATCAAACTCTTTATATCTATTGGCGTGTTTGTCTTCATTTAGTGTGGCTAAGTCTTGAAGACCAATATATGCACTCTCTCTTTCATGCCTTCGTCCGTAGATTGGTAACCACCGACTTTGTTTAGCTCCTTGCTTTTTATAGAAAATTTCTTTGTCGGATTTACGTGTTACCTGTGGTTTTTTATTGGGGTTTCGTTCATCAAAGGAAAATTCTAAGGTGAAACGTGCATCCTCCCAATCAGTGTGTTTATTGGGAGTAAAAAAATCCGATAATCGATTGTAGTCTTTTGATGTTTGCTTCCCTTTGGGCTTAAATGTGCATGCCAATGCATGAATAATTGTCGATTTACCGGAGCCATTCATACCTATGATTGCGGTTACTCTTTTTTCATCATTAAAGTCCAAGGGGAAGTCTGTGATTCCTTTCAAATTTTCAATATGTAGCCTCTTTAGCCTGTAATTGAATCTTGTTCTTGCATTCGCATCATTATTTTTTTTGGCAGCCATACTGAAAACTTACTCCTCACGTCTCACAATTCTCTGAAATCCTTAGTGCATCTTCAATCTCGACGCCAAGGTATTCAATCGTGCTTTCTAACTTAGCATGACCCAGAAGCAACTGGATAGCACGTAAGTTCTTGGTTTTAGCGTAGATCAAAGAAGCTTTAGTTCGTCGTAGCGAGTGCGTGCCGTATTGAGTTTTATCTAAACCGATATCAGTCACCCATCTGTTAACCATAGTCGTGTAGTAATGGTAAGAGATTGGTTGCCCTTCACGGCGTGGGCTTGGGAAGACGTAGTCGGTTGGTGTCAGACCATTCATGATAATCCATTGAGACAAGGTTTGTTGGGTCTTAGGCGTGATCTCGAAGTGCACTTCTTGATGGGTTTTCTGTTGCTTCACAATAGCTCGTGACATCACGCAGCCACTGCGGCTTACGTCTTGTACCTTTAGGTTACGCAAGTCACACGCTCTGAGTTTGCTATCTATGGCAAGGTTGAAAAGCGCTAGCTCGAACAGTCGTTCTTCAAGCTCCAACCGAATTCGAATTCGCCAAATGTCTTCCAATTTAAACGCTTTCTTCTGCCCAACTCTTTTACCTTTATTCCAAGCAGCCATAATGTGCTCCTTACTTCATAAAAATCACTGTTAAGTAAGGCAGAACTCAAGGAAGTTTGCTTAGTTACTGGTATCATAAGATAAATTTTTCGAATTCAAGAAATCAGCAATGAACGAACAAGAACAACTATTCCTGAAAGAGCTGGAAAGCAAGCTCTGGACAGCCGCAGACAAACTCCGTGCATCACTTGATGCCTCACAATACAAACATGCGGTACTTGGCTTAATTTTCGTTAAATACGTATCTGACGCCTTCATGCTGCGTCAAGAAGAACTAAAACAAGACTTTGCTAACCCTGACCACGAGTATTTCCTCGATCCTGAAGGTTACACGGCTGAAGAACTGGAACAAGAGATCGCGATTGAGCTGGAACAGCGCGATTACTACAAAGAGAAAAACGTATTTTGGTTGCCTACTGAATCTCGTTGGAAGTTCCTGCAAGACAATGGCCCGATGGTCATTGGCGGTGCCGATTTGATTATTGATGGTAAGACGAAGAAAATCACTTCTGTTGGTCACCTGATTGATAATGCATTGGAAGGGATTGAGCGCGACAACCAGAAGCTAAAAGGTGTCCTCAACAAGCACTACGCCTCTCTAAAAATTGATCAGGCAAAACTCAATGAACTGATTAACCTAATCGCGACCATTCCGTTTAATCATAAATCCCTGAACAGTAAAGATATCCTTGGTCACATTTACGAATACTTCTTAGGCCAATTTGCGCTTGCTGAAGGTAAGAAAGGCGGTCAGTTCTACACGCCAGCATCAATCGTTTCGCTGATTGTTGAGATGATTGAGCCGTTTGAAGGCCGTGTGTATGACCCTGCAATGGGTTCGGGCGGTTTCTTTGTGCAATCAGAGAAATTTATTGAACGTCGCGCTAACCAAAAAGAGATTGACCCGCTCACGCAAAAACAAAGAATCTCGATTTACGGTCAGGAATACAACTACACCACATGGCAGCTTGCTGCGATGAACATGGCAATCCGTGGCTTGGATTACGATTTTGGTAAGGAGCCAGCCAGTACCTATACCAATGATCAACATCCAGATTTACGAGCCGATTTCATCATGGCTAACCCACCTTTCAACATGAAAGAGTGGAATACAGGTGTCGATGATAATGATCCGCGCTGGGTATATGGTACACCTCCTTCAGGTAACGCTAACTTTGCTTGGATGCAGCATATGCTTTACCACCTTGCACCTGATGGTTCTCAAGCCTTGTTACTTGCCAATGGTTCGATGAGTTCAACAACCAACAACGAAGGTGAAATTCGTGCGGCCTTGGTCGAGAACGATTTGGTGGAATGTATGGTTGCGCTTCCGGGACAACTGTTTACCAACACTCAGATTCCTGCTTGTATCTGGTTCTTAACCAAAAACAAGAAAGCTCGTACCGACAAATCAGGTCGCAAGCTGCGTGATCGCAAAGGTGAAGTGTTGTTTATTGATACGCGTAACCTTGGCTATATGAAAGACCGTGTACTACGTGATTTCACTCGCGATGATATTCAGAAAGTAGCTGATCTTTACCACGCTTGGAAAACAGGTCAAGCAGTTAATGGCGTCGCGTATGAAGACCAATCGGGCTTCTGCAAATCCGCAACTTTGGCAGATATTAAGAAACACGATTTTGTGCTCACTCCGGGGCGATATGTTGGTGCTGCTGAAGAGCTAGATGATGGTGTCCCATTTGGTGAAAAGATGGCAACCCTAACTGCTAAATTGAGCGAGCAGTTTGCTGAATCAGCAATGCTAGAAGCCGAGATCAAGAAGAACCTAGCGGGGTTGGGTTATGAGCTTTGAATATGAAAATTTAGAAAACTTAAATATTCAGCTTATCGACGGAGATCGAGGTAAGAACTACCCTAAACAGAGTGAGTTTCAAGAATCTGGTTATTGTCTATTTTTATCAGCTAAAAATGTTACAAAATCAGGCTTTCAGTTCTCTGAAAAAGTATATGTATCAGAAGAACGTCACAACCTTCTTCGAGCCGGAAAACTTGAACGTTACGATATAGTATTAACAACTCGTGGCACGATCGGCAATGTGGCGTTTTATGATAATTCGGTACTAGATGATGTTGTGCGTGTTAATTCTGGCATGTTGATCCTTAGAGCAAATACAACTGTATGGAATCCTAGATTTTTATACTTTCTATTTACATCCAAAATTATCCAAGAACAAATTTCATCATTAACATCGGGTTCTGCGGTGCCGCAACTACCTGCAAAAGACTTACGAAAGTTTTTGCTACCAAAGGTTCCGATGGGTGTTCAAAACTATATCGTTAAAGTCATTGGTGATCTCTCGGATAAGCTTAAGATCAATGATCAAACCAACCAAACTCTAGAAGAAATGGCACAAGCCATCTTCAAGTCGTGGTTTGTCGACTTTGATCCGGTTAAAGCCAAAATGAATGGCGAACAACCTGAAGGAATGGATGCTGCGACTGCTTCGCTATTCCCAGAAAAGCTCGTTGAGTCTGAGTTAGGTTTGATTCCTGATGGGTGGGAGCCAAAGCAACTCAAGGATATAGTTGAGCTAGCTTACGGTAAGGCTCTGAAGAAGACTGACCGTGTTGCTGGCGATGTTCCTGTGTATGGTTCGGGTGGTCTGACTGGATACCATAATCAAAGCCTCGTGGAAGGCCCCGGAATCATTGTCGGTCGTAAAGGTACAGTTGGCTCTGTGTACTGGGAACCAAAAGCATTTTACCCAATTGATACAGTATTTTACGTGAAACCCAAAGCAGGTTATTCACTGAAATATTGCCACTTAGTATTGCAAAATCTTGGGTTGAAAGACATGAACACAGATGCTGCCGTACCGGGATTAAATCGGAACAATGCATATCGTCTCGATGTGATTACGCCTAGTGAGAGTGTGCTCAAAAAGTTTGAAGAAATGATGCAGTCTTTCCAGTCAAAGGTTGATGCCAACAATGCACAAAATGCCAGCTTGGAGTCTTTGCGCGACACACTGCTTCCTAAATTGCTTTCCGGCGAAATTGAGTTAGGGACAGTGGCAGAATTTTAAAATAAGGACAATAAAACGTGTTTAAGATTGACGCTAAAGCCAATCGCATTTCAAGGATCGAAACCAAGCGTTTCACTGATCTTGGTTTTAGAGAGCGTGACCATTTACAAGAGTGGTTAGCTAATCAACCTGACGCTTTAGGTGAAGAACTATTGATCATCCAGAAAGAATTTGATGGCTTTGATGACACAAGAGAACGTCTAGATTTATTAGCATTGGATAAAGATGGAAACTTAGTGATCATTGAGAATAAGCTTGATGACACTGGCAGGGATGTTATGTGGCAGGCTCTCAAGTACGCGTCTTATTGTTCTAATTTAACCAAATCTCAAATCGTGGATATTTATCAGATTTACTTGAACAGATACTGCGATGGTGGTGATGCTAAATTTCTATTGTGTGAATTCCTTGACGCGCCAGACCTGAGTGAGATCGTGCTTAATTCAGGAATAAATCAGCGTCTAATGCTTGTTGCTGCCAACTTTAGAAAAGAAGTCACAAGCACCGCACTATGGCTTCTCAATCATGATATCCAAGTCCAATGTTTTAAGGTGACTCCTTATGCAATGGCTCAAGATCTATTTTTAAGTGTCGAGCAAATCATTCCTACTCCAGAAGCCAAAGAGCTAATGATTGGCATGAATGCCAAAGAAGCCGAAGAGAAGAACACAGAGGCTGAACTTAAAAATAGGCATCGTATTAGGATGGCATTTTGGGAGCAAGCTCTAGAGGCAATGAAAAGTAGCCAGTGTGATCTCTTCAATAATATCAACCCTAGCAAAGACCATTGGTTAAGTGCAGGTTCTGGTGTTCGTTCATGCCCTTTCTCATTAATTTTCGGCACACGAGAAGCTCGTGTGGAGTTCAGTATGTCTCGACCTGAAATGGTCGAAAATAAATTTATTTTCGACCAATTACTTGAAAGAAAGGCAGAAATTGAATCATCGTTTGGAGCTGAACTCGAGTGGTTGCGGTTAGATGACAAAAAGGCGTCTCGCATCCAATACAAAAAGAATTTTGAAGGGTACGACCGTGAGAACTGGCCCGAAATCATCGAATGGATGGTTAAGCATATGGCGATGCTTGAAGGTGCTTTTAAGCAAGCATTAATTGCGATCAATCGCGAATTACGTCAAGCCACATTTTCAACGGAGTCTGAAGAGTGATCACAGAAGACCAACTAGAACAGCTCTGCCTTGATTGGTTTACCAACCAAGGCTACCTATACAAAAATGGTTACGACATCGCCCCAGATGGTGACTCACCCGAGCGTGATGATTACCACCAGATCGTGCTCAAACAGCGCTTGCTTGAGCGTTTAGAGGTATTAAACCCTGAATTGCCACAAGAGAGCTTGGATGTGGTGGTGAATACAATAAGTACACCAGACACGCCTGTGCTGATTAAAAGTAACCGCGCTTTCCATAAGTACCTGATAGAGGGTGTACCTGTTGAGTACACCGTGTATGAAGACGGGGAAACCAAGACCAAGCACACCCATGCCCGCTTGATGGATTTTACCAATCCAGATAACAACGAATTTCTGGTGGTGAATCAGTTCACAGTTACAGGTAAAAAAGGCAACCGTCGCCCAGATGTGGTGGTATTCATCAATGGTTTGCCGATTGCGGTTATCGAGCTGAAAAACCCAGCCGATGAACATGCAGACATTTGGCATGCTTACAACCAGCTTCAAACCTATAAAGATGAAATCCCAGATCTGTTTGTTTTCAACGAATCTTTGGTGGTGAGTGATGGCTGGACAGCGCGTGTTGGCTCTCTCACCGCAAACAAAGAACGCTTTTTGCCTTGGAAAACTGTTTCTGGTGAAGATGACAAACCACTTTGGGATTACCAGCTTGAAACCATGGTTAAGGGTTTCTTTAAGCCTGATTTGCTGCTTGATTACATTCGTTATTTTGTCTTGTTCGAAACTGACAACGACACCGTTATTAAGAAAATTGCAGGTTACCACCAGTTCCATGCGGTGCGAGCGGCAGTTGAAGCCACTGTACGTGCGAAACAAGCCGATGGCGAATTACCTTTAGTTGCTGAAAGCATGGGACAGTACCAAGTTCAAGCGACAAAAAGCTTAGATAAAATCAAGCCCGGCAGTGGTAAAGCGGGTGTAGTTTGGCATACGCAAGGCAGTGGTAAAAGTATTTCAATGGTTTGTTACGCCAGTAAACTATTGCAACAGCCTGCGATGAACAATCCAACGATTGTCGTGGTGACAGACCGTAATGATCTCGATGGTCAGCTTTTTAATACCTTTGGTATGGCGCATGAAACGCTTAAGCAAGTGCCATCGCAAGCGGACGGTCGCGATAAGCTGCGTGAACTGCTGTTGAGTCGTCAATCTGGCGGCATCATCTTTACCACCATTCAAAAGTTTGCCCTACTTGCAGAAGAAACAGAGCACCCAGTGCTATCAACGCGTGCCAACATCGTCGTGGTATCGGATGAAGCGCACCGCAGTCAGTACGGCAACAAATCAAAATTAGTGGACGTTAAAGATGCTAGCGGCAATGTCATCTCTCAAAAGTTTGTTTATGGTTACTCCAAGTACATGCGTGATGCGCTGCCAAATGCATCGTTCATTGGCTTTACGGGAACCCCCATTGCCATGGACGACAAAGACACTCGTGGCGTATTTGGTGAGTACGTTTCTATCTATGATATTCAAGATGCGGTCGATGATGGTGCCACGGTGCCGATCTATTATGAGTCTCGCTTAGCCAAGCTGGACATCAACCAAGCTGAGATTGAGCAGCTTAATGACCAAATCGAAGATGAGATCGGTGAGGATGAAGAGACCGCAAGCCGCGAGAAAATCAAATCTCAATGGGCAACGCTTGAAAAGCTCGTCGGCGCTGAGCCACGCATCCAACAAGTAGCGCAGGACTTGGTGGATCACTTTACCACGCGTACCGAAACGTTCCCCGGCAAAGCTATGATTGTGGCGATGAGTCGTGAAATCTGTGTCGACCTCTATAATGCGATTGTTGCGATTAAACCGGAATGGCACAACGATGACCCTACTAAAGGGGCGATCAAGATTGTCATGACAGGTAGCGCGTCTGACAAAGCTAAAATGCAGCCACACATTCATGATAAGAAAACTAAGAAACTCTTTGAAGCTCGATACAAAGACACTAGCGACGAACTAAAGCTGGTGATTGTACGTGATATGTGGCTCACAGGCTTTGATGCGCCGTGTTGTCATACCATGTATGTCGATAAGCCGATGAAAGGTCACAACTTGATGCAGGCTATCGCACGTGTAAACCGCGTTTTTAAAGATAAACCGGGCGGTTTGGTTGTTGACTATATCGGCATCGCCAATGAGCTAAAAAACGCGCTGAAAACCTACACCAATAGCCAAGGTAAAGGGCAACCAACCGTTGATACTGCCGAAGCCTTTTCCGTGCTGATGGAAAAGGTTGATATCGTTCGCGGTATGTTTGCGACTCCAGTTGATGGTAAGGTCTTTAACTATCGTCCTGACTTCGAAACCGATGCTTTACGCTTGCTTCCCGGTGCGGTAAACCATCTATCTGGTTTGTCGCATACAGATAGTCAAGGTAAAGAAGTACGCGATGGCAAACGTAGATTCCTCGATGTGATGGCTGCGTTAGGTAAAGCGTACTCGTTATGTAATACCATGGATGAGACGCGTGGTTACAAGAACGAAATTGCCTTCTACTCAGCGATTAAAGCCGCGTTCATGAAGCACTCTACTGTTGATAAAAAGCGTACAGATGAAGAGCGTAATACGGCGTTGAAGCAGATCCTCGACAATGCTGTGATCGCTGATGGCGTCGATGATATTTTCTCAATGGTTGGTTTAGATAAACCTAATATTGGTTTGCTTTCTGAAGAGTTCTTAGAAGACGTTAAGAACATGAAAGAAAAGAACCTCGCTGTTGAGCTACTAGAGAAGCTTCTGCGCGATGAAGTTAAAGCTCGGATGAAGAACGATGTGGTGCAAGAGAAAAAATACTCAGACCGCATTTTGACGACATTAAACAAGTACCACAATCGTAGCATCGAAACAGCTCAGGTCATTGAAGAGCTAATTCAATGGGCAAAAGAGATGCAAGAAGATGCAGAGATGATCGATAAGCTTAACCTTTCTGTGGATGAGATGGCATTCTACCGTGCTTTGGTTGAAAATGAATCCTCAGTACGTGAGCTTGGCGATGATGCTTTACGTAACTTAGCGATTGAATTAACCCAACAACTTCGCAAATCAGCTACGGTTGACTGGCAGAAGCGCGAAAGCGTTCGCGCTCGTATGCGTAACCTAGTACGCCGACTACTGCGCCGCTGGAAGTACCCGCCGGATGCTGCTGAAGAGGCGATCAAGCTTGTATTAGAGCAAGCTGAGGTATTAGCTGATGGCTGGTATAAGTAGCTAACAGCGCTGCGTTTAAGTCATTGCCCCGAAATGGAAACATAATGTCTATCGGGGCTTTTAACTTTTGAGTCTATATCTCTGTTGCATAAAAAGCGAATTTATCAGTTAGGGCTGCTTTTTTAGCTAATTCTATAGCCTCTTCAATTGGAAGTAAGCGCTGATGAACATCCCAACCAACATCAAGACTGTTTCTATAGGGCTCTAAAGCGCCGTGACAGTGCCCGAAGAAGTGAAAAGAGTTAGAGTAGTGTGAGCGATTCCAAACTCTCATAGGATAGTGATTGAGAACAATAAGCCGACTGTCAAGAGAAAACTCGAAATGGTCGTAGCATTGAGAGTGCCTCAGACTATTTCTGAGCACCTTACTGTGATTACCTGCGAGGTGGATAATATGACCTTGTAGCCTGTTTAATACTGCTTCGCATTTATCAACGGAACAGAAGAACATATCCCCTAGGTCAAAGACGATGTCGGTATCAGACACGACAGAATTCCAATGCTCAACAATAAATTCATTCATATCGTCTATGCCGTCAAATGGCCTTGTATCTTGTTGGTACTTCAGAATGTTGTCATGATAGAAGTGAAGATCAGAGCACAACCACAGCTTACCTTTTAAACTCTCAGTCTTTAATTTTTGTCCAAACTTGATTCTCATTATGGTCTCTATTTATCTCTGATTTAAGCTGTGCTTCGAGTTGTGTGATTTAAAAGTGTTACTTTCTAGTTGGTTTAGTGGCAGGCCAAATGATCCGCCACTCTTCATTTGAAAGTTATTCTATTTTTATCTGTCCTGACTTAACTAAGCGTTGGAATAGCTCATAATCATGGGCGTAGATGTAAGTGTCATGAGGAACAGTTTGTCCTATCATGAACTCACTTAAGGCATCCTTTAAGTTTGCGGGCAAATTTGTAGGATCAACAACGGAAAAAGGAATATCTTTGTGAAACTTAAAAGCTTCTAGATCTGGGGCTATTTGTTGAGTTTTTTTCATTACCCTTTTCCTAAACTCTTCATATTTGCTTGCTGTGAAATTCGCTTAGGGGTCGGCCCTTTCGGAAGACATGGAATGGTAAATGCCTCATTGATGTTACCTGCTGATGGTACTGGTATCTTGTTCCCATCTTCGTCTTTTCTGAAGCGAGCTACTCGGCGAACACTGACTTTGTTTCCCACAACGGGAATACCTAAATGCATATTCCAACCTTTGAATATTGCGGACAATTTACAAAGCAATGAGTAAGAGCTGGATTCAGTGACTAGCGATTGAAGGTAATTGCGAACTTGGTATTCGATATCGTCTTCTGACTCAAGCCCTAGTGATGAAATTATCCGCATGAGGTAGGTTTCTGGATCTAAAGGCAATGTTTCATTTTGTGGGTAATCTTTCAGCTTTTGTTTTATTAGGCAGTGAGCAAATGCGTAGATTGCCTCTGATGCTTGGCTTTCAAGTTTATGCCGTTTTACTGCTTGTGCTACAAAGTCGACAGACAGCGCAAGCTCTTCATTTTCTTCTACGTAAGCTAGAATTTCAGCGGGTTGGAAAGAAGTCCCTTGAGTCCCTCTAAACGCATAAGGGTTAGAGGTAATCTCAAAGGCTTTCGAGAGCATCGCTACGCGAGATAGCACGTTGGCGTTTACCTTGACTCCTGCCATCTCCAGAACTTGTGATCTAGAGCGCATGTTCCCTACATCGATATGAGCAAAAGACAATTCATCAGTAACTCCATAGGTTATCGGTGCAATGAATCCTACGCCTGCTTCATATGACGCTTCCAGGCGGTGATGACCATTCAGTATCTCTCCGTCATCGGAGATTATGATAGGCTCACCTGTTAAGCACCATTGCCCATTTTTCATATCTTCAGCGTATTTTTTTACCTTCGCCTTACTAAGCTTTCGATTTTTATTTTTTGTGTTTATAGCCCCTCTTTGGGAGAACTTCAGCATATCTCTAGCGAGCTGAGGGGTAATGTAGATAACTAGGTGCTTTAAAGTTGTTTTGACTGCTCTAATTCCTGAGTAATAACGAGCTTTGGATTTAAATATATCGTCGATTTGCTTTGAGGATAGAACCGTAGTTGCTGTCTTTAAGAGTTGTTTAGAGCTAGCAAGATAACTGGTGTTTTCTTTTTCTTCATATCGTTCGACTAAGCTATCAACGATGGACGATTCTAAAGCTTCATCTGATATTTCATTTAAGCTATCTGTATGTTTATGTGTCATGTGGCAATTCTCTGTATTACGGCTTGAAGTGTGATACTGGGTGTTATGTACTCAACCAATACTCAAGTTCATTATTGATCCGACAGGTATGTCGGATCAAATTTTAATTTTAATTTAGACTTCGCTTGGCATATAAACGGATGAAAAGACTTGAGACTTTCAGAAAAAAAAATCAGTGGAATGTTGATGTCATCAAGAGAGCGGAGTTTGAAAACTCTAATCACAACGATGCCAATAGTCGAAATTAGTGCTTATTTCTCTATAGATAGACTTCTACCAGAGTTGAAGTGGGTTGCAGACGCGGCTGTTAACGCTACAAATGTTGAAAAGGTTCAGGCAATCCAGACTGACCTAGAGAGGCTCGTGTCTAATGATTCCATCAGCGCTCCATTAATGCTGACATTTGCAGTTTTGGGGAAGCCTAGCTTTAAATCTTCTTCCAATCTAACTTCATCACTGAGGTATGACTCTTCGGACACATACATCGTGGGAAATGTCTTGGGAGCGGTCTCTATTTGCAAAATTTTGGGGCTTAAAACGTTTTTATTTAGTTCAAGGCTCAGCGTCAAAGATGCGAACTCTAAGAGTGAGCTTAGGCAACGTTTAGCTATGGAAAGCGTAGAGATTCGAGTGGTTTTTGATGATCAACGAGGACTTAGTAGTGCTGATGTCATTGAACTATTTAAACAAAGCCGAACTTTCGATTCTTCGATGAGTTTACCTCATATCGCTGATTCTCAAGGTGTAATATCTGATAAAAACTATCCGCTGAGCCCCTTCATTGAGGAGCTTATAAGTAGAACTGACATGGAGTTATACGGTGGTGTTAACTTTGACGCAAAGCATGTAAAAGTCTCAGAGCGTTACATTGCTACAGAGTACGTTCTGTTTAAGATGATCGTTGGTGCTGTTGCCGGTGTTAGAAAACAAGAATATAGCAAAATGTCGAAGGACATTACCCTCAATTCAGGAGAAAATATCTCTTCTGTACTCTCCCGTGGCTACATCGATTTTGTTGTTGCTTTCATGAAAGGGTGGCTTGAACCTCTGAGGGGGGCCTTTGTTGACAATCGTTCTGGTTATCATTTGTCACCACAGGTTTGGCAGGCTTTAGGGTTAACAATACATCAACTAGTGTCCGATGGAGCTTCGATTGAGAAACTAAACATTGCTGGTACGGTGATAGGTCAACTGAACTACAGTAAAAACGCCAAACATTGGTCTAACTGCCCCGTTATGGAGTTAGATTCTAAGGGACGAATTTACAAAAGCGCAGCTGGTTCTACCCGTCAATTTAGAGTTGGGCTGTTTGAGTATTTTATTCAACTTGTGAATTGTTTTGATGGATAACCTCTATGCACTTCTTGGTAATTTCAACTTATAAGCTGTATTATTTCTTTGACTAGGAGGCTATCAGGTTCATACCCATGAGCTTTAAGTAATAATTCAACTTGGTTCGTGACCTGTTTCTTTTTTACAAGTTTTCTGTTCTGAAGAATCACTTTACCCTTCTCTATGTAAGGCCATAAAGATTGCGGGTTAGCATGACCAGTAATTCTTGCTACACGCTGAAGAATTACAATCATAGAGTCCTTATCAGAGCTACCTGCCTTTTCCATCATTTTTACAACAATGTTTGTAATAAATCGGTGTCGGTATAAGTGAGGAGACACTTTCTCTGTAGAAAGTTGCCCAACTTTATTGCTGTAAAAAGCACTAAACGCTTTCCCATCACCATCGGTGTCTTCATTTTCATCAATATCAATACGAACATGATTGAAAAATGGCTTACCATCAAATTTGGGAATGATGTAACCACATGAACTTCGATTAGTCTTAAGGCGTTCCTCTACATCTAAATCAATCATATTCAGAACAAAGTCCTCGTAGAAATCTACAATATCTTCAGCGAGAGAGCGTACGATAGGAAGCAGTCTAGGCTGGCCTGCATTTACTGTAGATTTATTCGTTATAATAAGGAGCCAAATGATTTCTCGATCTTCATCCATATAGGTAGTAATTACATCTAAGATCTCTTTAATTTCTGATTTGCTGAAATATTTTTTTAGAATTGAATTGGGTGAGTCGATGAGCTCACCTAAAGTTTGATTATCATTATCGAGTTGTTTTTGAATCAGCTCTAAAGCTGCCTGCCCCATATGAACTAACTCACCGGAACGTATACCTGTAGCCTCAAGAATATCAGTCGATAACCGAAGTACCTCACTATTATAAAGAGCTTGTTTTGAGTTAATTTTTGCGTGGTTCTCAATTATAGTGCTCACTTCATTTATTGCTCGGGAGGTAACTGGTGAACGTTGAGTATATTGTCCATCTCTTAAGAATGATGTGTGGTGAAAATATTCATTTCCACGATGGTCTTTCTTCCTTGTAACTTCTACGCCATAAATAGGGATGTCATCACCTTTAGTTCGGATTAAAGCACCTCCGGATGTAGTTTCTGCATCATATTCATCTTGTATATAAAACAACAACTCTACAAGGTGCTTAAGTCTTCTATTGATTTGGTTATTTCTTAATGTGGTGGTTGACTGAAGCCACTGCCTTAGTTTGAGAAACATAGCATCACTTGCGTCAGTGAACTGATAGCATTCATCACTAGGTTTTAGCGATGACATGAAATCAACAATGTCCCTGAGTGGAGCTATGTACGATTCTATCGAAGTGTGAGCCAGTGAACTTCTTTGTTTATCAGCAAAAAAATCAGTCACAGGCCAACATATTTGCCCATTTTGATAGCGAAATACCCCAGAAAATGGTCTCGAGAAAGGGACTCCATAGTTTCCAAAAATTGTAGTTGGTGCGTCAAACTTTACTTTAGACTTCTTATTCATTGGATTACCTTAAGACTCGTCTTTCGCTCCCTCTCAATACTGGATTGATTATGAGATTTAACTATTTCAGCGACTTTTTTATCAAAAGGAAGTTTATGTTGTACCTCCTTTAACAGTTGGCGGTATGCACTTCTTATGGATGCGAGTTCACTATTGAGTGCATTTACCTCTCTTTCTAGGCGAGTTTTGTCTGCTTTGAGTGATGTCTTAGTTTCCTTTTTACTAGGCTCGTCTTTGTTAGGTGGTGAATCTTCAATCTGTAGCCTTTTAGTAAGGGCGTATTTTGCTTGTGCTCGCAAGTTTTGCATATTGGCTAGTTGACCATGATTAACTACAGTGTTGCGAGGTATAGGAGTAAATGTACCAATACTGGAAATTTCTCCTGCAAATGTTAGCAGTGATTTGTCAGTGTCTAGCACCTCAAGAATCTCTTCCGTGATCTCAATATCTCCCTTAATACAAGCCTTTAGGAGCTTAAGTCGAATATCGATTTTCTCTTTAGATTCCATATAGCTTGTTTTACTTATATGGTTTTTTGGTAGGTTTCTGTTAAGCGGCATCTTGGGGCTCCTCATAAGTTTTAAGAAGAACTAGATCACCGGATATCTCTCTCACAATGCGATAGCCTTTCTTAAGCAGTTCGTTAATGCGTCTTTCTAGTATTCGCTCATTTCGCGCAATAGTTACACCTTTAGTGTGTTTCCCAAAAATATTGCTAAGCTCTTTGATAACGTCGTTTTCTTCATCGAGATCAGACATAACAGTTGCTACTACACTAGCTGCTTCAGTGCTTGTCATTTCTGAATTTGAGAGGTTTTGTGTTACATAGTGCATCGTTTGTTGAGTGTCAGCATGTCCCATCAGCCAAGTTAATGCTGGAAGGTGTTCTTTATCCTGAGTGTGGTAGTACGCACAGGCAAAGAACCTTCTAAGCATGTGTATTCTATTCAGATACCAACGGCTTTCGACTCCACCAACATTGACAGTTGGTATCTCAAGGAAATCTGCAAAGTTAATTAACCTTCTGATTAAGATATCGCGAGACATTACTTTATCCTGTAAAAGACTTAGGTCTGACGGGATGGTTAAATTAGCTTGGAATAAGTGCAGAGATGGGATAGTTGGTTCGTCGAGCAATAAACGGTTTATTTCAACTAGGTTGTCGAAAGCATCTGCAACGACTTTTGGTACAGGGCGGCCAACGGCTCTTAGTACCTCAATAGGATCTGCTTTAGATAGCCCAAACTTGATAAAATTAAGTCCAGTATATCCAATAGTATTTGCAGCATGTTTTACTGGAATAACATCTTGAAACCGTTTACAAGCAAAAGTGGTTAATAAAATAAATACAGAAGTTTGGAATATTTCAAGAAGAATTTCGACGGTGACATTCTCTCGCTTCTCTTGAATGTTGGCACTAGTTGCAAGTAAGTTATACCTATTGACATTGAAGTGTTCTGTCGTGCTGTTGACGGGTATTTTGATAAATTTCATCAAATAGTCTCTTTTTGATTTTTTCTTTATCTCCCTTAAGCTAACCATTTGTTCTTTACAGTCAGCGAGCGTGCTTACAAGATTTTCTCCATGGCTGTGTACAAACTCTACAGCTGCATCGATGTAAGATAATGCGATGTTATTGGGAATATTAGGTGTCCGTCTTGATGTGTAATACCAGTGCTCGTAATCCTTCAATGTTGCTACAAAGGGCGTGAAAAATGCCATTTCAGATTCTTTTAATGGAATCTGAAAATCAGATAATGTGTTAACAGCAGCCACTAATGAACTAATTCTAGAGTCAGATATTTTTGAAGGCATGTAGTCTTCGTCATCAACCGATGTTTGTACTTTACTGGATGGCCTCGCAGTTTTCAGTGGTGTTGCATTGTTGAATTCTGTTTTAATGCCCCCGACGCTTTGAGCATGGTCTTTGAAAAGGCAAAACACCTTGAGGCTGTCTTTCGATGTGGCAGTTAGATTGTCAACAATTTCGGAACTTACTCCAGTAAGTGAAACAAATTTTTTTGAATTAAAAACTCCATTTTTATCTAGGATTTCATCCAGCCGCCCAGAGTCTCTCAGCTTTTGTAGCTCATTCTTAATGATGTCACGGTGACCTGAGACAGCATCTCTTCCTCCTTTGACAAATAGTTTTACGTAGTCATTGAATCGAGATTTGGTCATACCGGCAAACCCTCGACCTTCTTCATATAGTCCTGTGTTTACCAGATATTGAGCCAACGCTATTAGCTCTCTGCTTAATTGGTATTGGTGCTGAGAGCGTGTAGTTTGTTTTCCTTGAATATCAGCTAGATGGCCTGAACGTTTCAAAAATACAATCTTTTTTATGGTGTTTAGTAAAGATGCGTATTTGGGGGTTGTTAAGTTGTCCCCATTAACAAACTGCGCATTATAGTTCAGCTGTATTTTACAGTTTTTGAGCTTCCAAATATTGTCAGTAAAGCTTCCATCAAGCCAGTTTGCTCTCCATTTAGAAAGATCATCTGTATTAATTTTATAATCACTGCCTTCTAGTAGTGTGGGCGATAGTGCAAGATTACCCAAATATAGGTGTGTCATTATGTTGCTCCGGATGAAGTTATTGTGTCACGCAGTAGTTTTCGCTGCTCTCTTTTGCCGTAAGCATTTATGTAAGAAACAAGGTTTTTGAAAAGGTCACTTAGTAAAGAGATTTCGCTGTTAGGGGGAACTCCGTTTCGAAGTTGTTGGTTTTCCATTTCATACGCCGTGTATAGCTTATTAACATTCTCTTTACTCATTATCAGTGCAAAAGCATCGTTCCCCTTGTCTGGCTGAGCCACCTTATCGCGCTCAGTTAAGTCTCTCCAATTTGGGTTTAGAGCATCTAGTTGGCTAATGTATAAGTCATGGCTCTCGTTTGAGTCATCACCTGACTCCAGCTGCAATACTTGTTTTTGATAAGATTTTTTGTCTGTTGCAGCGGCTAGAAGAAGGTGTTGGAATTTACTAATTTGATGGCTATAAAGAACACCTTGCAACTCTTTTGGGATGTAATTGTTTAAAGCAACAGCTTCGCTATTGCCGAGGTAATTGGCGGCAACAAAAGGGTCTCCACCGCTATCGTACCACCTTAGTATACCTTCACTTACGCGTACCTGTTTTGCGTTTGGGTTGTGAGATAATAAATCATCGATATCACTCACAGATACATGCTTACACCACGACGGATCTTGAATTAATTTATTTTTAGCTTTCACTAGTAATTTTTTAAACCCATCCTTAAATGGCATATCCGATATTCGACAAATCATACCTTGCTCTTGCATTGTGTCGTGAAGGAAAAGATAACGCTTGTGTTCAGGCGGCGCTAATGATCGATAGTGTCTAGTCGCACGAAGAATGTAGTTAAAGGCGTAATTAATGTTTATGAAAGAATCGTCGATAAACGTCATTTCTTTATTGCGAGGTGCCCCAGCTCTAGGTTTATCGTAAATAATGTTAAAGCCATCACTAGTAAGCTTAAATGAGTCTTTTAGCCCCCCACATGGGCTAACCTCTAAATCTCGAAGACTAGAAACGTTAATTCCTGACTCAATTACAATGATATTTTGGGCTGCTACAGCAGAAAGAGTTGAAAGCCCAAAGTGCTCACGAAGTTCACCAGTCCCCCCAAAGCTGCTTAAATAAAAGCTCCCTTTGAAGTCGTCAAACACAAGACCATTACGCTTATGATGAAAGTAAGCAACTAGATTTATTTTTCCTATTTCACCAAGCCTTTGTTTGTTGAAAATGCTAAATCTCTGTCCTTTCGAGCTAGCACATTGTGTGAGGTGTTCTGGGTTATCGAATAAAGATGGAGGGACAAAACTAACCGCAGCTTCTTTGTAGTCCAGTCGGCTATTAGCTTCTACTATGTAACTGCGAGATATGTGAAGCACAGTATTGCGATGCTTTCTTATATTATTAACAAGTGATGATAGAAACTCGTCTGCAGCGACGTTTAATTTAAGTGTTAATGGCGTTCCATCATCTTTATGTTGAGTCGGCAACTCTAAGCCACCTAATACTTTTTTTGTATCCTCGGATGGGCTTTGAAAGGTCGTCTGATCTGCTTGCCTCATCACAGGAGCTAAATGCCCATTAGGGAATACCCTTAAGTCTTGTAAACATCTAATTGTCTGATTTAGCGCTAAAAGGTTGGACTCAATTGTAGAGGTTGCCAAATGCTGATGATCTATCAGTACCACTTCTTGATATGCATGAAAGAGTAGAGATAATTCTTCGCAAGATTCGATGACCAAACCCTGCTCAACGACAAACTCCATGAAGTCATTCAAGGTCCTAATCGCTCGTCTTGGTGATCGCAAGCTACCAAATCGAGTTTCAAGTCCAACTTGAATATTTTTTGCATATTTATGCGGCAGGGCTTGAGCTAACAGTTCAGCACAATTGTCATATCCTTGAGACTTTCTCATTTTTCCTTAGTTTTCGTATTACTTGAGAGTGTAAATTATAGCATAAACTAACTTTTTTATTTGATTGTTATTTTACCTGTTGATATTAAAGAATTTATTTTTAATCTTTCTTGTTTATATTTTGGTTGTATGTGTAAAACTTGCAAGCACGTATGCTTTCTCAAGCGATGCGTAAGCTAACGGGTAACCTAAAGCAATCTAACTGTATGTGTATCTTCATCAACCAAATCCGTATGAAGATTGGTGTGATGTTCGGTAACCCAGAAACAACGACTGGTGGTAACGCACTTAAGTTCTACGCTTCTGTTCGTCTAGATATCCGTCGTACTGGCGCAATCAAAGAAGGTGACGAAGTAGTAGGTAACGAAACGCGCATCAAAGTTGTTAAGAACAAGATTGCTGCACCGTTTAAAGAAGCGAACACGCAAATTATGTACGGCCAAGGTTTCAACCGTGAAGGTGAGCTGATTGACCTAGGCGTGAAGCACAAGCTAGTTGAAAAAGCAGGTGCATGGTACAGCTACCAAGGCGACAAGATTGGTCAAGGTAAAGCAAACGCTTGTAACTACCTACGCGAAAACCCAGAAATCGGTAAGACTATCGATACTAAACTGCGTGAAATGCTACTTTCACCAGCACTACCTGAAGCACCAGAATCAGGTGAAAAATCAGAGCAAGAAGAAGAGTTTTAATCTTCTTACTAAGTAATATTGAACAAGGCCCTGCTATGCGGGGCTTTGTTGTATCTGCTGAAATAAAAATCGAAAAAACAAAGGCTGGGCTTATATCAATTAGGGTAGGCAAGCGATCAGAACTAGCGTGTTAGTAGGTTAGAGTGAGCGGTTATTTACTACGATTGAGATAAATCCTGTACAGCAAAAACAGTTTTAGGATCACCATGTACCAAAAGCGCCAAGCGCCGACTCTATCTAGCAAAGAAGCGGCTATTCAATTATTGAGCCGTCGAGACCATGGGCAATACGAGTTATACCAAAAGCTGGCTCTAAAAGGTTATGAAGAGGCAGACATAGAATCGGCAATCAATTTTTGTCTCGACCACAACTATTTGGATGACCTGCGCTATGCCAAAAGCCAAGTGCGTCAACATGTTTACAAAGGGCATGGCGAGCGCCGAATTCGTCAAGAATTGAACCAAAAACGTGTAGCAGAATCCATCATCGATATGGCAATGGCAGAAGAGCCACAAGACTGGTTTGAACTGGCAAGAATGGCTGCTGAGAAGAAATTCAAAGGAATAAAAGCCAAAGACCAGAAAGAGTACGCTAAACAAGTGCGATTTCTGCAATATCGTGGCTACAGTTTTGACCAAATTAGCTATGCGCTGAGCTTTGAGGACGAAGATTAACGGTCAGTCGTTCGCACTGTTTTTTGTTTTGCTTCAAATTTTTTCTTCTAATGCCTCTTTTCCGCAAGAAAACTAGTCGTAGCTGATTGCATGATCTACAATACGGCAAAATTCTAACTCGACTATTTTCAGGAAGAGCTGCATGTACATGAGCACTGATGAGGTTCGTAACGCGTTCCTCAAGTTCTTTGAGAGCAAAGGACACCAAATCGTAGAAAGTTCATCGTTAGTTCCACATAACGACCCAACCCTGCTGTTCACAAACGCGGGTATGAACCAATTTAAAGATTGTTTCTTAGGCTTAGAAAAACGAGCCTACACTCGAGCGACTACGGCTCAACGTTGTGTACGTGCTGGTGGTAAACACAACGACCTGGAAAACGTTGGCTTTACAGCTCGTCACCACACTTTCTTTGAAATGCTAGGTAACTTCAGCTTTGGTGACTACTTCAAAGAAGACGCAATTTCTTTCGCATGGGAATTCCTAACAGAAACCCTTAAGCTGCCAGCAGACCGTCTACTTGTAACAGTTTACGAGACAGACGACGAAGCATTCGATATCTGGAACAAAAAAGTAGGCGTTCCAGCAGACCGCATTATTCGCATCGGCGACAAGAAAGGTGGTAAACCATACGAGTCAGATAACTTCTGGCAAATGGGTGACACGGGTCCTTGTGGTCCATGTACTGAAATCTTCTACGATCACGGTGAGCACATCTGGGGTGACCGTCCTGGCACACCTGAAGAAGATGGTGACCGTTTCATCGAGATCTGGAACAACGTATTCATGCAGTTCAACCGTCACGCAGACGGCACTATGGAACCGCTACCAAAACCATCGGTAGATACTGGTATGGGTATCGAGCGTATCTCTGCAATCATGCAAGGCGTTCACTCAAACTACGAAATCGATGTATTCCAAGCTCTTATCAAAGCTGCTGCTGAAGTGATTGGCTACGAAGATCTATCAAACCAATCGCTACGCGTTATCGCTGACCACATCCGTTCATGTTCATTCCTGATCGTTGATGGCGTTATGCCTTCAAACGAAGGTCGTGGTTACGTTCTACGTCGTATCATCCGTCGTGCAGTTCGTCACGGTAACAAGCTAGGCGCACAAGGTGCATTCTTCCACAAACTGGTTGGTGTACTAGCGGAAATCATGGGTACGGCTGGTGAAGAGCTGAAGCGTCAACAAGCTGTGGTTGAAAAAGTACTGCGTATCGAAGAAGAAAACTTCGGTCGTACACTTGAGCGCGGTATGGCGATTCTAAACGAAGCGCTAGATAACCTAGACGGTAAAGTTCTAGACGGCGAAACCGTATTTAAACTTTACGATACTTACGGCTTCCCAGCTGACTTAACTAACGACGTTGCACGTGAACGTGAGTTTGCAATCGACGAAGAAGGTTTCGAGAAAGCGATGGAAGAGCAGCGTCAACGTGCGCGTGAAGCTGGTAACTTCGGTACTGACTACAACGCAGCAATTAAAGTTGATACGCAAACAGAATTCTGTGGTTACACAGGTACTAAAGGCTCTAGCTCTGTAGCGGCGATGTTCGTTGAAGGTAACGAAGTAGAATCTCTATCTGCAGGCGACAAAGCAATCATCGTGCTTGGTGAGACACCATTCTACGCAGAGTCAGGTGGTCAATGTGGTGACGCTGGTGAAATCCGCACTGAGTCTGGTGTATTCCGTGTTGAAGACACTCAAAAACTAGGTAACGCAATCGCACACCACGGTGTAATGGCAGAAGGCGTTCTAGCGAAAGGCGACGAAGTAGCAACTATCGTTGACGCAGAGCGTCGCGCAGCTATCTCTCTAAACCACTCAGCAACGCACTTGCTACACGCAGCACTTCGCCAAGTTCTTGGTGAGCACGTAACGCAGAAAGGCTCTCTAGTGAAAGCTGACAGCCTACGTTTCGATTTCTCACACCTAGAAGCCGTAACTGCAGTAGAGCTGAAAGAAGTAGAGCGTCTAGTCAACGCGCAAATTCGTCGCAACCACACGATTGAAACCAACGTGATGGACATTGAGTCTGCGAAGAAGAAAGGCGCAATGGCACTATTCGGCGAGAAGTACGACGACGAAGTACGCGTACTGTCTATGGGCGACTTCTCTACTGAACTTTGTGGTGGTATCCACGCTTCAAACACAGGTGATATCGGTCTATTCAAGATCACATCTGAAGGTGGTATTGCAGCAGGTATCCGTCGTATCGAAGCGGTAACGGGTGAAGGTGCACTAGATGCAATCGAAGTTCAAGCGGCTAAGTACGAAGAGAAACTGGCTGAATCAGCACAGAAAGCAAAATCTCTAGAGAAAGAAATCCAGAAACTGAAAGACAAGATGGCTGCGGCAGAAAGCGCAAACATCATGGGTAAAGTTCAGGATATCAACGGTACTAAAGTACTGATTGCTGCTCTAGAAGGCGCAGATAACAAGAACCTACGTACTATGGTTGATGACATCAAAAACCAAGTCGGTAGCGGCGTTATCCTTCTTGCAAACGTGAACGATGACAAGATCGGTCTGATTGCAGGTGTAACCAAAGACCTTATCGGCAAAGTGAAAGCGGGTGACCTAGTTAAGATGGTTGCTGAGCAAGTTGGCGGTAAAGGCGGTGGTCGTCCTGACATGGCGCAAGCAGGTGGTACTGATGTTGCAGCGCTACCTGCGGCGATTCAATCTGTACAGCCTTGGCTAGAAGAACGCCTATAAGCTTTTAAAAAATGATTTACGCTCAATCAAGCTTCTTTGATTGGGCGTAATTTTTTTAATGGTAACCAAGTGGTTTAATTGACCGTATTTTAACCAGGTCATTTACGCTGCTTGGTTTTTATTGTAACTACCGCTTATATAATTTATCTCAATGGAGTATGAGTGGTCCTAATGAGACTTTGGTCTTGGGAAGGTGAAGACTGGTGAAAAAGCCCCTTATCGTGCAAAAGTTTGGTGGAACCTCTGTGGGTTCAATTGAAAGAATCCACCAGGTAGCTGAACACATCATTAAGGCGAAGAATGATGGTAATCAAGTTGTCGTTGTTGTGTCTGCAATGTCAGGCGAAACAAACCGACTAATGGAACTGGCTAAGCAAGTAGATAGCGTTCCAACTGCTCGAGAACTTGATGTTTTGCTCTCTGCTGGTGAGCAAGTGTCGATGGCACTGCTAGCAATGACTCTGAATAAATTGGGTTACGCTGCACGCTCACTTACCGGAGCACAAGCGAACATTGTGACGGACAATCAACACAATGACGCGACGATTAAACACATTGATACTTCTACGATTCTGGATTTACTTGAACAAGACCAAATCGTGATCGTAGCAGGATTCCAAGGTGTGAATGAAAATGGGGATATTACCACATTAGGTCGAGGTGGCTCAGATACGAGCGCAGTGACACTGGCTGGCGCGTTAAGCGCTGATGAGTGTCAAATCTTTACCGACGTTGATGGTATTTATACTTGTGACCCACGTGTAGTAAAAAACGCTCAAAAGATGGCAGTTATTGATTTTCCTTCGATGGAAGCGATGGCTAGCCGCGGAGCAAAGGTATTACATCTTCCTTCTGTGCAGTATGCGTGGAAGAACAATGTACCGCTACGCGTGCTTTCGACATTTGATTTGAACGAAGGCAGTTTGGTAAAAGGGGAAGCAGGCTCAAAAGCCGTCTCTGGTATAGCTATTCAACGTGACCTTGCCATTATTGAAGTCGACAACGAACATTTGTCTAGCATTACAAAGCAATGTCAGATGTTGGGTATCGACATTTGGAATGTGATCGAGGAAACAGAACGAACAGGTATCATGATAAAACAAGATGCATGTGCCAAGTTGGATCTGGTGTTCAGCGATAAAATCCGTAATAGTGAAGCTGTAAGCCTGTTGACCGCTGTGGGGCTAGAAGCCAATGGAATGGTTGACCATGCCTGTGAATTGTTGGCACAGCAAGATATTGCAATCAATTTCTGTTCAACGAATGCACTCACTATGATGCTAGTCTTACCACCTATGTGTGTGGATGCAGCAGCAAACATTCTTCATGATGCTTACGTTACATCTAGTGAAGCATTGAACATTCAGCAAAAACATGCCTTTTTGGGCTAATTTTCAGTGACAAGGTAGTTTACGAAAATATAACTTTTGTTGGATAATAGCTTTGTAGCAAGAAAATTTAGAGATTACTCAAGGAGCAAAGAATGCTAATTTTGACTCGCCGCGTAGGCGAAACACTTATGATTGGTGATGAAGTGACTGTAACTGTACTAGGTGTTAAAGGTAACCAAGTACGTATCGGCGTTAACGCTCCGAAAGAGGTTTCTGTTCACCGTGAAGAAATCTACATGCGCATTCAAGCTGAAAAAGGCAATGGTAACGTTGCTTCTGGTAACTACTAAGCTGCTCCTGTTTACAGAGCTTAGTTTGAATGAAAAAGGCTAGCCGAAGGGCTAGCCTTTTTAGTTTCTGATTAATGTCATTTTTTAAGAGAAGACTCTCTTTTTTTCATCATAATAGGGTGGTAAAGTTTGTTTAATAGTCACTTTGATTAAATCCGCATCGGTTAAGCGATTTTTGCGTTTTTTTTCAAAGAAAGTGTTTGACATATTTTCGGTAAAACGTAATATGTGCCTCCGC
>JAAQRG010339985.1:0-13044 GCA_011634625.1 Babylonia areolata
CTATTGTTCTGAGTGATATGATAAAACTGCGCTTCTCGCTAGTTCACATCACAACTAATGTCTTTAATCGGAGTTTCGGACGTCGTGAAACAAACGTAAGCCGTTTTTGGATGGTTTGGACCGATTTTAATGTACCCAGCTTTTAGCTCATCTTCATCAAAAGTAGCGGAATGAGACTGACCAGTTTTGCCATCAAAGTAAGTAGCTTCAAAGTTCTGGTTCATCATATGAGCGACGCGGTTACGAGTATGGGCGGTTGAAAAAGTGATGTTTGCACAACGCATCATAGGCTTTTGGTTAATGAGAAACTGTCCACTTTCTTTATCCAAAACACCGCCTTTTGTATCCGGCGTAATATCAATAGGTTGGAAGTCTTCAATCGTACAAGACGATTTTGCATGGGCAAGCGATGGCAATAGTAGCGCGCTAGCAAGGCATAATAATGAGGCTTTGAACGTCATAAAGGCTCTTATCAAATTTGAAGTTGTTTAAGGATTGACTCGATAGTATCCAATAGGTGACCGCATTTGTCAGCGTGACGTAAGCGTCATTTGCCTACAAATACAACACGATAAGTAGATGTAAGCATACCAGCAAATGGAGCTATCTTCTTTATCCAATATCGCAGTCTGCTTTGTGAGTTTTTGCTAGTGGTTTGACAGTGAAACCGCGTTTTTCTAATAGTTCGATTACATTGTCTTTACCTACTAGATGTAAGCTGCCTACCACCACGGTGTATTTACCGGATTTTTTCGGTAGTACACTACCTGTATCGAGTTTCTGAGCCCAGTCGCGGTTACGGGAATAGAGAAAGGCTTCATTGAACTCATCACTTGATTGTTCACTCGCCGATGCTGCTTCAAGTGAGCTACCATCGCCGCTCTTCCAACTGTCGATTAAGCATTGTACCAGTTTGTCGCCACCGTCATATTCTTCAATAGAAGAGAGCAGAAACTCTTTACCGCCATCTTTTTGTCCTGTGATTAAGTCCAATTGGAATTGCACACTCTCCAAAGCAAGTACTGGTACTTTTTGTTGGTCAGCTAAGTTAATTAGGTGCATGTCGACACCTTGATCAGACGCGTAACCAAGTTTGTTCACCAACATTAATTGGATTGTCAAAGCCGCAGACCATGGCGGTGCATTGAGTAACTGTGCTTCTTGTAGACCTAGGTCATTGGCTATTTCAGCAAGATGTTTGCGCTGTGTTTTATCTAAAACATCCCTAGCGTGAAGCGAGGTTTCCGGGTAAGTCACCCCTTCTGTATTTCGAATGTCTGCTTCGATGATTAAACCATTACTGTTTGTCAGGAACCGAGTCACAGCTTCTGGTAATGGATACATGCTTTTATCGCCGACATGTACAGACCCGATAATCATGTATTCCGTCTCGCCCTTCTTTGCCAGCCAGTGTTGTGGTTCGGCTTGAACAGAATAAGAAGTAAAAAAGACGATCAGAGATGACATCACGGACAAGAGTCGAAACATATTTTGCTCCTCGAATTCAATAAGCACTTTATCTATAACATGGTTCGGCAAAATCGTCATTTTTTAAAAAATTGACGAGTTTTAACGGCTAGGAAATGAGAGGTAATTCACGAAAGTGTTTCAATTGAGTTTGTTGTTAATGGTTCACTTAATAACCAATAGTGATCAGAATCCTACAAAATCAGTCGAAACCCATCGATATTCGTGATTGAGATCGCAACAAACTCGTCAAAAAAAGTTAGCCGCTTTTAACGTCAAGTTTAACTTGTTGAAATTATTATGTTTATATTTTTGAATGCTTAGCTTAATTTGAGCCAGATCACTTCTTAGTTTTATTAATTTTACGCTTAGAAATAACTGCTTGTATGTTGAATGCAACTGTTAAGCGCCTCGCATTTAGGTGCTCACCATTTTTAATAAATGTCGTTTTGAACCACTGACTTTTTGGGGAAAGTAAGATGTTGAAACATAGTCTGATTGCTGCTTCTGTTATCGCTACATTGGCAGGCTGCTCTTCACTACAGAGCTCTGAGCAACAAGTTGTAAACTCACTGGCTGATAACCTTGATATCCAATATGAAGTGTTAACTAATCATGGTGCTAACGAAGGTCTTGCGTGCCAAGATATGGGCGCAGAATGGGCTTCCTGTAACAAAGTAAACATGACGCTTGTTAACCAAGGTGAAGCTGTTGACTCAAAAGATTGGGCTATTTACTTCCACAGCATTCGTCTGATTCTGGATGTTGACAACGAGCAGTTCAAAATCTCTCGTGTAACGGGTGACCTACATAAGCTAGAACCAACAGATAAGTTTGACGGCTTCGCTGCCGGTGAAGAGGTTGTTCTTCCATTGGTTGGTGAATACTGGCAACTATTTGAAACTGACTTCATGCCGGGTGCATTCGTTTCTGCTCCAAACGCAGAACCTAAGATGATTGCTTCTCTAAATACTGAAGATGTTGCGTCTTTTGTGACGGGTCTTGAAGGTAACAACCTAAAACGTACACCAGATGACAACAATGTATTTGCAAACGCTGTGTCTCGTTTTGAGAAAAACGAAGACCTAGCAACACAAGACGTATCAACCACGTTACTACCAACACCAATGCACGTTGAAGCGGGTAAAGGCAAAGTAGATATCGCGGATGGTATTGCGCTGCCTAAAGACGCATTCGATGCGACTCAGTTCGCAGCGATTCAAGATCGTGCAGAAGTGGTAGGTGTGGACGTTCGTGGTGATCTTCCTGTAAGCATCACTGTTGTTCCTGCAGACTTCACCGGTGAATTAGCAAAATCTGGTGCTTACGAAATGAGCATCAAAGGCGACGGTATTGTGATTAAAGCGTTCGACCAAGCAGGCGCTTTCTACGCAGTACAATCTATCTTTGGCCTGGTAGATAGCCAAAATGCTGATTCTCTACCACAACTGTCTATTAAAGATGCGCCTCGTTTTGATTACCGTGGTGTGATGGTGGATGTGGCTCGTAACTTCCACTCTAAGGACGCAATCCTTGCAACGCTAGACCAAATGGCAGCGTACAAGATGAACAAACTTCACCTTCACCTAACCGATGATGAAGGCTGGCGTTTAGAAATCCCGGGTCTGCCTGAGCTGACAGAAGTGGGTGCTAACCGTTGTTTCGATACACAAGAGAAAAGCTGTTTACTGCCTCAGCTTGGCTCTGGTCCAACGACAGACAACTTTGGCTCTGGCTACTTCAGCAAAGCAGACTACGTGGAAATCTTGAAATACGCGAAAGCACGTAACATTGAAGTGATTCCAGAAATCGATATGCCAGCTCACGCTCGTGCAGCAGTAGTATCAATGGAAGCTCGTTACGACCGCCTAATGGAAGAAGGTAAAGAAGCTGAAGCGAACGAATACCGTCTGATGGATCCTCAAGATACATCAAACGTAACGACGGTTCAGTTCTACAATAAGCAAAGCTTCATCAACCCATGTATGGAATCTTCAACTCGCTTTGTTGATAAGGTGATTTCAGAAGTGGCAGCAATGCACCAAGAAGCTGGCGCTCCACTAACAACTTGGCACTTCGGTGGTGACGAAGCGAAGAACATCAAGCTAGGTGCTGGTTTCCAAGACGTTAACGCAGAAGATAAAGTAAGCTGGAAAGGCACGATTGACCTGTCTAAACAAGACAAGCCGTTTGCACAGTCTCCACAATGTCAGACGCTAATCACAGATGGCACAGTCAGTGACTTTGCTCACCTACCAAGCCACTTCGCGGAAGAAGTGTCGAAGATTGTTGCTGAGAAAGGCATTCCAAACTTCCAAGCTTGGCAAGATGGTTTGAAATACAGTGACGGCGAAAAAGCGTTCGCTACAGAAAATACTCGCGTAAACTTCTGGGACGTTCTTTACTGGGGCGGTACTTCGTCAGTGTACGAGTGGTCTAAGAAAGGTTACGACGTGATTGTTTCTAACCCAGATTACGTGTACATGGATATGCCATACGAAGTTGACCCGAAAGAGCGTGGTTACTACTGGGCAACACGTGCAACGGATACTCGTAAGATGTTTGGCTTTGCACCAGAGAACATGCCTCAAAACGCAGAAACTTCTGTAGATCGCGATGGCAATGGCTTTACTGGTAAAGGTGAAATCGAAGCGAAACCTTTCTACGGTCTATCTGCACAACTTTGGTCTGAGACAGTACGTAACGACGAGCAATACGAGTACATGGTATTCCCTCGCGTCCTCGCTGCTGCTGAGCGTGCATGGCACCGTGCTGACTGGGAAAACGACTACAAAGTTGGTGTTGAGTACTCGCAAAACTCTAATCTAGTTGATAAAGCATCGCTAAACCAAGACTACAACCGCTTTGCGAACGTACTTGGTCAACGTGAACTGGCTAAGCTAGAAAAATCAGGTATCGACTACCGCCTACCAGTACCAGGTGCAAAAGTAGAGGATGGTAAGCTAGCAATGAACGTTCAGTTCCCTGGCGTAACGCTTCAATACTCTCTGGATGGTGAGAACTGGTTGACTTATGCAGACAACGCTCGTCCAAATGTAACTGGTGAAGTCTTCATCCGCTCGGTATCTGCGACAGGTGAGAAGGTAAGCCGTATCACTAGCGTGAAATAATAGCGCTCAGTATTCACTAAAATCATAGTTCCTTACTCAAAGCCCTCAACTTATGTTGGGGGCTTTGTTTATTTTTCTTCGGAAAATAAGTGTGATCAATGTCTAATTATTTTTTATTGATAATTAAGTTTCTAATTTAGGGTGTCTGTCATAGTGTGATCTGGATGTGTATTTAACTGTCAAATAAAAGGGGAGATATGCCTTACTTCACACTTTATTTTTTTGACGAATTTTTAGTTTTTATATCAAACCACTGTATTTAATAAACTTTTTTTATTTTCGAAAATCACGATTTGAATTTGATCACTGTTTTAAATGATTTATTTTTCAATGCGAATTAAATTGCGCAGTATTGCCGTCGCCAGGGAGGCACATCCCAAAGTATGTGATGAGAGGCAAGTGATAGCCAAAAAACTCGTCGCATAACGTGAACAAATAAAGGCAGTAATTATGAAAAACGTTTTAGCACTAAGTGCACTTTCTCTTGTTTTCGCTTCAAGCGCTTTCGCGGGTTCATCTTATGTAACTGGTAACATCCAATTCCACGATGACGGTCGAATTCACGGTTCAGACATGACATCTACGCTAGAAGCGGGTCATACGTTTGATAACCAATTCGGCGGTCTTACGGTTTACACTGAGTTTGATGGTATTCAGCTAGGCAAACTAGAAACTGAAAATGGCGGCGCAGGCAACACAACGCCAGCCATCACTGTAGGTGGTGAGCAATCTTTCAACATCACTGATCATCTATGGGTTGCTGCGGGCTACCAACACCTATTCTCTGCGGGTGAGAGCATCCAGTACCGTCCACTTGTAAAGATCGGCTACAACTTTGATAACGGCATCTCATTGAGCAACCGTACTCGCGCGCACATCGATGCAACGTCTGCAGACGCGAAAACAGACTACCGTATGGATAACCGCATTGGTTACGTAATGAACGAAGATGTGACTTTGAGCTACAACAACGTTTACATGATTGAAGCAGAAACGATGGACCACGAGCTACGTGCAACATGGACTCGTAAGGGCGTTCAGCCTTACTTCGAGTTCCGTAGCCAAGCACACGGTGCGGAAAATGCGGCGGGTGATAGCCTAGTGAACAACGCATTCGTATTTGGTGCGTCTTACGGCTTCTAATTAAAGAGTTTTGTCTTAACTGTCCATTAAGAAAAAGCCCAGCGGTATGTCTCGCTGGGCTTTGTTTTTACTGGTCGTTGCCTTTGTGGAAGCGGTATTCGTAAACCTGACCTTTGTCGTTATAGGCGTAGACGGCGTAACTGTCTTTTTTATCGCCATACTCCATACCCGGTGATCCCATAGGCATGCCGGGTACCGCAAGACCTTTTGCGTTGCGAGGTGGGTTTTCTAAAAAGGCTTTAATGTCGTCAGCAGGAATATGACCTTCAAATACGTAGCCATTAATTTCTGCGGTGTGGCACGAGTAAAGCTGTTCATTCTTGATGCCCAAGTCGCGTTTAACCGCGTTCATGTCATCGTGCAGCTTTTCTTCGACGGTAAAGCCGTTCTCTTCCATGTGTTTCGTCCATTCTCCACAGCAGCCACAGTATGGCGATTTGTGGTTGATGACATCAGCGGCTAATACGTTCGCCGATGTGACAGCAAGCATTGTAAAGGTCAATAGTTTCAACTTCATAATATCCTCTATAAGAAGTGTCGCTTACTTAATGGTAAACAGTCGTAGTCGATTTGCATTACTCACGACTGTGATTGAAGACAGTGCCATTGCTGCGCCAGCAACAACAGGACTGAGTAGGAATCCGAATGCTGGGTAGAGCACGCCTGCGGCGATTGGAATACCCAACGAGTTATAAACAAAGGCACCAAACAGGTTTTGTTTCATGTTCTTCAATGTTGCACGAGACAGTTCGATGGCATGAACAATTGCCATTGGTGATGTATTAAGAATCGTCATTTGTGAACTTTCGATCGCCACATCACTGCCGCTGCCCATTGCAACGCCGAGATCGGCGAGGGCGAGAGCGGGTGCGTCATTAATACCATCACCAATCATGGCGACGGTTTGTCCTTGTGATTGTAGTTGTTTTATATGTTGCGCTTTCTCATCTGGCATCACCTGAGCAATGACTTCATCAATGCCTAATTCGTTGCCGATGGCTGTCGCTACGTGTTGATTATCACCAGTGAGCATCACTGTGTTGATACCCTGTAATTTTAGTGCAGTGACTGCTTGTTTGGCATCAGATTTAATTGGATCAGCGATGGCAATTAAACCAATCAGTTCGTTGTTGAGGGAAATGGCAACCGGTGTCCATGCGTTGTTGGCGCAATCTTGAATGGCTTGCTCCATCGCGGAAGTATCTACCTGCTCTGTTTGCATAAACTGCAATGAACCAATCAGCAGTGGTTGTGCTTGGTAAGTTGCAAGAATGCCGCGACCGCGAATGTTTTCAAAAGCGTCCAACTCGATATCTTCAGCCGCATTTTCCTTAGCGTAATCACACACGGCTTTTGCTAATGGGTGCTCAGATTGACGCTCTGCTGCGTATGCTAATGCTAACAAGTGTTCTTGGCTGGTGGCGTGAGTAAATACTTGCTGCACACTGGGTTTGCCCTGAGTTAACGTACCGGTTTTGTCGAATACGACGGTGTCGACTTTGCTCGCCAATTGCAGTGCGTCTGCGTCTTTGATCAAGATACCCAGTTCTGCGGCTTTGCCCACGCCTACGGTGACTGACAATGGTGTTGCTAAGCCCAGCGCACAAGGACAGGCAATAATCAGTACAGTCGTCGTTACCACAAGCATGTAGCTGGCTTTAGGTTCTGGACCTACTGCGAACCAAACCAAAGCAGCAAGGATTGCGATACCGACAACCACAGGGACGAATACAGCAGAAATCTGATCCGCTAATTTGGCAATTGCTGGCTTACTGCTTTGTGCGGTGCGCACCATACGGATAATACGCGCTAGCATGGTATTTGCACCGATGCCGGTGGCTTCAATAATTAGAGCGCCATCGGTATTTAGTGTGCCCGCAGAGACGTGAGCCTCTTGCGCTTTTAACACGGGTACGGGTTCACCAGTTAGCATAGATTCATCAATGTATGATTCCCCCTGAATCACGATACCATCAACGGGCACTTTCTCACCCGGTTTGATGCGTAGCTTCATGCCCAATGTGATTTGCTCAACCGCAATTTGCTGATCGCCATTTTCAGTAATGACGGTGGCTTGCTGAGGTTGTAGGTTAATCAGAGCTTGCAATGAGCGTGTTGTATTTGCCTTTGCTTTTGCTTCTATATAGTGACCAAGAGAAATCAGACCGACGATCATCGCACTTGCTTCAAAGTAAACATGGCGAGAGGCGAGTGGGAACCAATCAGGAAAAATCACCACAAGCATTGAATAGAACCACGCGGCACCAGTACCTAGGGCAACTAAAGTGTCCATGGTGGCTCGTTTGTGAGTGGCTGCTAACCATGCGTTAGTAAAGAAGTGCTTACCTGCTGTCGCCAGCAATAATAGACAGAGAACACCTATCGCACCCCAAACCATTTGATCACTGGCATCTCGGATAACCATGTTGCCACCAAACACACCCCAGAGCATCAATGGTGCACCAACGACTAAGCCTGCGATAGCATCAAGTTTAAAGCGCTTTTGTTGAGCAAGTTGCTGTGCTGCTTGTTTTTCTTGTTGCGTTGCTGCGTCTTGAAGGATTTCTGCTTGATAGCCCGCTTGTTTTACCGACTCGATGATGGCTTGATGAAGCATTTCACTATCTTGGTTTGCAAATACTAACGCGCTCTGCTCTGCAAGATTGACCTGTGCTTTCTCTATGCCTTCGACATTAGTGAGTGCTTTCTCGACCGAAGATACACAGCTGGCACATGTCATGCCTTGAATCAGCATCTGTAGCTGAACATTGGCAGATTCGGGTTGGTTACGATCGAGATGCGCTTCTTTTATTGCGGGCGTTATTTGCTCTGTGACTTCTTCTTTAGCCTCGATAGCCTCGATAGTCTCGATGCTAGCGGTATAGCCCAATGTCGCAACGAGATCGATTACTTGCTGCTCAGAGAGTAGGGTTGTGATGTCAAGTTGTGTTGTAGAGGCTTGGAATGTAATGACGTCTTGATTTGATTCTAATAAAGAAGAGAGCTTTTTCACGCAACCACCACAGCTCAAACCCGTTAAATGGAATTGATATTGGTGACCGGCGTGGTAGCCCAGCGATTCGATGGATTCAATAATAGAAGAGAGTGAAGATTCGGTTTTCACCTCTACCATCGTCGGGGACAAATTAATGATCTCAACACTGTGATTGGCATGTAAAGCTTTCTCAACTTTTCTCGCACAGCCCATGCAGTTGAGTCCCGACATAGGTACAACAAACTGATACATAATTTGTCCTCAATAATAGTAATGTGCAGAGCATAAACCTTCCTGCAAGGGGAAGGTCAAGCTTTTCGACGCGAAACAAATTCGTCAAAATCCACTTTGTTGAGCCGACCTTACGCCCCTATTGTTGCGAGTTATCTCAAAGTTTTTTCTCTCTGAATATAAAGTTCCGTTAAAACGCCTAAAACCTGAGTGAAGTCGCTCACGATTTTTGAGCTTTTTATATAAAAACGAAGTTGATTAGAACGGTTTTGACGTTTTTATATTTTTATTTGCCACTATAAATTGCTGTTATTTAAAGGTTTATATTCTTTTTGATCTTCTCATTTTGAACTTGCTCAGATTGCCGCTGGGAAAGTTTTTTACTGCGAAAAAAGTTTGTCGTATTTGCCCCGTCCACACATTGTTTCAAGTTCCTGCAATGTCCTAGTTAGCGAATTTGAAAATGGAAAAAACTAAAAATATAGGGGTTTAAAATGTCTTACCTAAAGAAAAGCCTACTTGCTACTGCAATCACAGGCATGATGTTCAGTGGTTCAGCTTTTGCTGATGGTGCAAACAGTGATGCAGCGAAAGAGTACCTAACTAAAGACTCTTTCTCTTACGAAGTTTACGGCATTATCGCGATGCAGGCCGCGTACCGCGATTACGATTCTGGTGATGCAAAACAAGATGATAACCTTGGTGGTATGCAGCTAAACAACGAATCACGTATCGGCTTCCGTGGTAAAAAGCAATTCGCTAACTTTGAGCCAACGTTCATTTGGCAAATCGAAGGTGGTTACGTAGACCCAAGCTTCGGTGGTGAAGGTGCAGGTCTTGGTGAACGTGATACATTCGTAGGTTTTGAAAGTGCTTCTTGGGGTCAAGTTCGTCTAGGTCGTGTTCTAACTCCAATGTACGAGTTGGTTGACTGGCCAGCATCGAACCCAGGTCTAGGCGATGTTTACGACTGGGGTGGTGCGATCGGTGGTGCTAAATACCAAGACCGTCAATCAAATACTATTCGTTGGGACTCTCCAATGTACGCTGACAAATTCTCTATCGACGCAGCAGTTGGTGCTGGTGATAAAGCTGGTCTAGGTGCGGGTGATGACTACTGGGGCGGCATCGCGGCTCACTACAAGTTAGGTCCACTACAATTGGATGCAGCTTACGAAGGTAACCGCAACATTGAAGCTGAAGGTCAAACTTGGGAAAACAACACATACCTAGTAGGTGTTCAAGGTTGGTTTGAAAACGGTATCTCTTTCTTCGCTCAATACAAATACATGGAAGCTGACGCAAGCAACGGTGTAAACGAGAAGCAAGATGCAATGTCAGCAGGTCTGATGTACACAACAGGTGACTGGCAGTACAAACTGGGTTACGCAGCGAACTTCGATCTAGAACGTGACGGTAAGACACTATCTAACACATCTGACGATGTTGTTTCAGCACAGATCATGTACTTTGTTGACCCATCTGCAGTGCTATACGCTCGTGCACGTATGAACGATTTCAACGAAGGTCTAGATGGTCTAGATGATGCAGCTCGCTGGACATCAGGTACTAACGGTGACTACAACGAATACTCTGTAGGTGTTGAATACTACTTCTAATAAAGAAGCAGCTAAAAGGGCGGAAACGCCCTTTTTGTCTTGATACTTATTCACATAAGCCATTGGAATGACTGGCCTGTTAGTTTCAGTGGCTTATCTAAATTGGTATAAAACGAGAAAACCATGATGAAAAAAACAACCACACTATTAGGACTTTGCGCAATCCTTTCTGCGCCTGCATTTGCTGCTCAACTGACTCTGCAAGCGGAATTGGTTCCTCGCGTTCTCAACAGTGAGTTCGTCTACCCTGAGTGGATCTCTGACAACAACAGCATCAAAGTTGAAGATGGTGCAAACCAACTTGCTGTAAATGTTGGTCAAATTGTGTTTGAAGATGGCAAGCGTCGTAAGTTTGATTCACAGCCGCTTTTACTTGAATTTGATGCACCGAAAGATGCTGAGCTTACGCTGACATACAACAAGTTCCGCACTATTGAAGAAGCCAAGGCTTTTGAAATGGACCCTAAACTGACGCTAAAAGATGCGAACGGCAAAGACGTTAAGTTCTCAATGGTTCAACTTCGCAAAGGTGGTTTACAAGGTTTCCGTGACTACGAACGTGAAGTCGCTGACTACAACCAAGCAATGAACAAGCAAACGACAAAAGCGAGCATTGCAGCTTCTCCAGCGGTAACAAAAACACTGAAAGAGTCGTTCAACGATCTAAGCCGTGAAGAGCAGCAAGAGTTCATGCAATGGGCAATGCGTAACCTAAAGTAATCTGGTTTTCTTCTTTTATATAGGCTTTCTATAGCGATAGTAGTTATCTAGCAACAATTGTACTTAAGAGATAAATCAAAGGGCAGCATCGTGTTCGGTGGCTGCCCGTTTTTATTTCTGGCGTTAAACCACAAGGAAGGATTGTAGTATTGACTTACGGTGGTAAAATGTCGCCACTTTTATCCTTGACATTACAACGAGAGCCTTCTCGTTGCTCATTATCCCTAAGGAACTCAAATGACGGTTAAAACTCGTTTTGCTCCTAGCCCAACTGGCTACCTACATGTTGGTGGTGCTCGTACTGCACTTTACTCTTGGCTATACGCTAAAAACCAAGGTGGTGAATTCGTTCTACGTATCGAAGATACTGACCTTGAGCGTAACTCTCAGGAAGCGGTTGATGCGATCCTAGAAGGCATGGAATGGCTAGGTCTTGAGTGGAACGAAGGCCCTTATTTCCAAACTCAACGTTTTGATCGTTACAACGAGATGGTTGATAAGCTTCTAGAAGAAGACAAAGCATACAAATGTTACGCGTCTAAAGAACTGCTAGACGAAGTTCGTGCAGAGCAAGAAGCAAACAAAGAAATGCCTCGCTACGATGCTAACCATCCAAAAATTAAAGCGGCAAACGAAGCGGCAAAAGATGGCGATCCATGTGTTATCCGTTTCCGTAACCCGAAAGAAGGCAGCGTAGTATTTGATGACCAAATTCGTGGTCGCATTGAAATCCGCAACGACCAAATGGATGATCTGATCATTCGTCGTACTGACGGCTCTCCAACGTACAACTTCTGTGTTGTGGTTGACGACTGGGATATGGGTATCACTCACGTTGTTCGTGGTGAAGACCACATCAACAACACGCCTCGCCAGATCAACATCTACGAAGCGCTAGGTGCGCCAGTACCAACATTTGCGCACTGTGCAATGATCCTAGGTGATGACGGCGCGAAACTGTCTAAGCGTCACGGTGCAGTATCTGTAATGCAGTACCGCGATATGGGTTACCTACCTGCTGCGCTAAACAACTACCTAGTGCGTCTTGGTTGGTCTCATGGTGATCAAGAAATCTTCACTCAAGAAGAGATGATCAACCTATTTAGCCTAAACGCAGTATCTAAGTCAGCGTCTGCATTCAACACTGACAAACTGCAATGGTTGAACAACCACTACATCAAAAACTCAGATCCAGCGTACGTTGCACAGCACCTACAATGGCACCTAGATCAACAAAAACTAGACGTAACTAATGGTCCAGCTATCACGGAAGTGATCAAGCTTGTTGGTGAGCGTTGCAACACGCTTGTTGAGCTAGCTGAGCAGATTCGTTACTTCTACGAAGATTTCTCTGAGTTTGAAGCGGGCGCAGCGAAGAAGCATCTACGCGGCGTAGCTAAAGAGCCTCTAGAGCTTGCTCTAGCGAAAGCTGAAGCACTGACTGAGTGGACGACAGCGAACATCAAAGATGGTGTTATCGCAGCTGTGTGCGAAGAGCTAGAAATCGGCATGGGCAAAATCGGTATGCCACTGCGTGTTGCAGTAACAGGTGGCGGTCAGTCTCCTTCTGTAGACGCAGTAATGGAACTGATTGGCAAAGAGCGTTGTGTTGCACGTATCAAAATGGCTCTTGAGTTCATCGCTGAGCGCGAAGCAAACGCATAATTACTTGAATAAATAATCAGAAAGCCGCGATATATTTCGCGGCTTTTTTGTGCCTGACGTTAAGAAAACATCT
>JAAQRG010339989.1:0-15105 GCA_011634625.1 Babylonia areolata
CGCACCCAAATCAAACCAACAAAACAACAGACATAACCTATAAGAATCCCGTCATTCCGAGGAGCCAAAGCGACATCAGGAATCTACTAACCACATTTGTCAAAACCAAAGTTAAGTAACGAAAAACACCTTACATCAAAACAAAGAACCTAATCGCACTTCCGATTATTCCCACTCAATTCCATCCAACCAACGAACTCTATTCACTTACCTTACCCTCAAGATTTAGTATTGACCTATGCTTGTTCAAGGAGGAACAATCGACATGACAACACCAATATCAGACATCGCCAGTGTGATTCACCATGGTGGGAAACATACCGTCACAGGCTCTTGTCATGAATTGAAACTGCCACACGGCAGCATCTTGATCGATTGCGGACTCTTTCAAGGCAAAGACATCCATTTTGGCAACCGCAAGGCATCACTGGATATTGAATTTCCGGTTAAACACATCAAAGCATTAGTCCTGACTCATGCTCATATCGACCATATTGGACGCCTACCTTGGTTACTGGCTGCTGGATTTAAAGGTCCCATTTACTGCACCAAAGCAACAGCCGAACTAGTACCGCTCATGTTAGAAGATGGATTAAAGCTGCAACTGGGTTTGAACTACCATCAGCGTCAACAAGTCCTCAATGTCATTAAAAAACAGCTAAAACCTCATGACTACCAACAATGGCTGCCACTTGGCAAACAATGTTACCTGCGCTTTCAACCAGCAGGGCACATTCTTGGTTCCGCTTACGTGGAATTCAAACTCCCCAATCATGAAATCATCGTGTTTTCCGGCGATCTAGGTCCGTCCAATACCCCACTCTTACCCGATCCGAAGCCGCCAAAGCATGCCGACCATCTGTTCATCGAGTCCACATACGGCAACAAAGAGCATGAAGACATTGCCACTCGAACTGAGCGCTTGAACGCCATTATCGATCACGCACTGCAAGACGGTGGTGTTATTCTGATCCCAGCTTTCAGCGTAGGACGTACGCAGGAACTGTTATTCGATATTGAGCAACTGATTCACCAACGCGACTTGTCGTCTTCTTTGCCAATTATCCTAGACTCACCACTTGCGAAAAGAGTCACGAAGACCTACCGCCGTTTCAAAAAACTGTGGGGAAAAGAAGCAAAACAAAAGCTCAACAATCATCGTCATCCCCTCGCCTTTGAACAATGCATTACTGTAGAAAACCATCGAGAACATCAAGCATTAGTGAATCGACTAACCTCCACCGATGAGCCTGCAATTGTCGTCGCGGCATCCGGTATGTGCGAAGGAGGAAGAATCGTCAATTACTTAAAAGCACTCTTGCCAGACGGAAGAAATGATGTGTTGTTTGCGGGCTATCAAGCACAAGGAACCTTAGGTCGAGAAATCCAATCAGGCAGCCACACGGTGGATATCGATAACCAACTAATCGAAGCCAATGCACAGATCCATACCATCTCTGGATATTCTGCACACGCGGACCAAAGCGATTTATTGAAGTTTGTTACTGGTATTCCAGCACAACCAAAAGCCGTGCATTTGATACATGGAGAGAAAGAAGCAAAAAAAGAGTTAGGAGAGAAGTTGGAAGCAGAGGGAATTGAGGTAATTTATTGACAATAAAGGGGCTCTCACCCCTTTATTTACTACTTGTTATAAAACTCTTTATACCAAGAAACAAACTCTGCGACGCCTTCTTTAACTGTTACTCTTGGTTTGTAACCAGTAACGGTAAATAGATCTTCTGTATCAGCATAAGTTTGATAAACATCCCCAGGCTGCATTTCGCGGAAGTTTTTCTTCGCTTCAATACCAAGCTCATCTTCAATCGCTTTAACGAAGTCCATCAAGTTGATAGGAGAGCCATGACCAATGTTATAAACAGAATATGGAGCGGAACTGCTTGCTGGAGTTCCAGATTCTACAGTCCAGCTTTCATTTCGAGCTGGTAAGACGTCTGCAATACGGACTACACCTTCAACAATATCATCTACATGGGTAAAGTCTCTCCACATATCACCATTATTGTTGATATCGATAGTATCGCCATCAAGAATTTTCTTAGTGAAAATAAATGGGGCCATGTCCGGACGCCCCCAAGAACCATACACAGTGAAAAAGCGCAAACCTGTTGTTGGGATGTCATATAAATGAGAATAGCTATGAGCCATTAACTCGTTAGACTTTTTCGTTGCTGCATAAAGTGATACTGGATGATCAACACTATCTGAAGTGGCAAAAGGAACTTTTGCATTAAGACCATACACAGAGCTCGAAGATGCATATACCAGATGGCTTACTTTGTTTTGACGGCATCCCTCAAGAATATTTAGGTGTCCGACCAAGTTTGAGTCAGCATAAGCATGTGGGTTTTCTAGTGAATAACGTACTCCAGCTTGGGCAGCCAGGTGGATAACGCGATCAAACTTCTCAATTGCAAACAGCTTCTCCATCGCTTCGCGATCCGCGATATCTACACTTACAAATTTAAACAGTGAATTTTCAATACGAGCGAGTCGAGCATGTTTCAAACTTACATCGTAGTAATCATTTAGATTATCGATACCAACAACTTCATGCCCTGCAGCATTAAGCTTCTCTGCTGTTGCACTACCAATAAAACCAGCAGCACCAGTTACTAAGTATTTCATAATTAACCGATTCCTAAAGAAACAAAAGCCAGTCAAATAAGACTGGCTTAACTTAATCAAGTGTGAGGTTAGTCACTACCAAATAGATCGCGTGTATAAACTTTATCCGCTACGTCAGCTAACTCTTCCACCATGCGGTTAGAAACAATCACATCCGAGCATTTTTTGAATTCATTCAGATCTTTCACAACACGTGAATGGAAAAACTCAGCATCTTGAAGCACGGGTTCATAAACGACAACTTCTATACCCTTTGCTTTAATACGCTTCATAATGCCTTGAATTGAAGACGCACGAAAGTTGTCTGACCCAGCTTTCATGATCAAACGATATACGCCTACTACTTTTGGCTGGCGTTTAATGATCGAATCTGCAATAAAGTCTTTTCGTGTACGGTTAGCATCAACGATAGCACCAATAATATTGTTTGGAACTTCTTGATAGTTTGCTAAAAGCTGTTTGGTATCTTTTGGTAAGCAGTAGCCGCCGTAGCCGAAAGATGGGTTGTTGTAATGATTACCAATGCGAGGATCTAAACCAACACCTTCAATGATCTGACGAGTATCTAAACCGTGAGCTTCTGCGTAAGAATCCAGCTCATTAAAGTACGCAACACGCATAGCAAGATAGGTATTCGAGAAGAGTTTTACTGCTTCAGCTTCTGTAGAGTCAGTAAATAGAACTTGAATATCTTCTTTTACTGCCCCTTCCACCAGCAAGTTCGCAAATACTTCTGCACGTTCACTGCGTTCACCAACAATAATACGTGAAGGGTAAAGGTTATCATAAAGCGCTTTGCCCTCTCGCAAGAACTCAGGTGAGAAGATGACATTCTCACACCCCAATTCTTCCTTAATTCGAGCGGTATAGCCAACAGGAACAGTTGACTTAATCACCATAACTGCTTCAGGGTTAATTGACATAACATCTTTAATCACGGCTTCAACAGAAGATGTATTAAAGTAATTAGTTTGAGGGTCATAATCAGTAGGCGTTGCAATCACAACATAATCTGCAGATAAATAAGCCTTTTCCTTATCCGTAGTCGCAACAAAATTTAACTCTTTGTGCGCCAAAAAGTGTTCAATTTCAGTATCAACAATCGGCGACTTGCGCTGGTTAAGTAAGTCAACCTTCTCAGAAATGATGTCTAGAGCGATCACCTCGTGATTCTGGGCTAACAGCATAGCGTTAGAAAGCCCTACATAGCCAGTCCCAGCAACTGCGATTTTCATGGATTAATCCTTCATTTATTTTTGGCAGAGGATACCAAAATGCAAAAAAATGAGCGAGGACAACGACTTCCACAATAAGTAGAATAACCTAACAGAAGGAGCTCGGCTGTCCTTAAATTCTATTTAATTGTTCAACAAACTTACCTAAGTTCAGAGTTCAAGATTGACTCATAAATTTTATAGAGTCTGAATAATCAACTTCAGATTGGTTATGGTTCCAAACTAAGTCGCCAATACCATCTGTAGGATTAAAGCCTGTTGGAGCACTCAATAGTAATGTACGAATGTTTTCGTGATCCATACTATGACAGGCAAAATCAAGTTCATTCAACAATAGGTCGTATTCTTCCAGAGGTAGATGTACCTCATGAGCCGTCATGATTCGTTCATGCGCCGTCTGCTTTACATTGTCACCAATGAGTAGTTCTTCATAAAGCTTTTCACCAGGACGAAGTCCTGAGAATTGAATCTCGATATCACCATGAGGGTTAACTTCAGATTTTACTTCAAGACCAGATAACTGAATGAGATTACTTGCTAAGTCTGTAATTTTTACTGACTCACCCATGTCTAAAACAAATACATCGCCTCCTTTACCCATTGCTCCAGCTTGAATAACTAGCTGTGCAGCTTCAGGAATGGTCATGAAGAAACGAGTGATCTCTGGGTGAGTCACGGTTACTGGTCCGCCTGATGCGATTTGCTTTTTAAACACAGGAATCACGGAGCCTGAAGAGCCGAGGACGTTGCCAAATCGTACCATGCAGAATCGAGTGCCATCTGGTTTTGCATTTTCTTGATCAGCAAGAGCCTGTAAACCAAGTTCTGCCATTCGTTTAGTGGTCCCCATCACGTTAGTAGGACGGACGGCTTTATCTGTAGAGATTAATACAAATGATTCAACACCGGCTTTAATCGCGGCGCACGCAGTATAATAAGTCCCATAGATATTATTACGCACACCCTCAATTACGTTAAATTCGACTAATGGAACGTGTTTATATGCTGCAGCGTGATATACCGTTTGAACTCTAAAAGAAGACATTGTCGTTTCTAGACGATGTTGACGCTGAACAGATCCCAACAAAGGAATAATGTCGCAAGTTAGCCCTTTTTCAATTTTAAGTTGATTTAGTTCGCGATCAATCTGATACAGACCAAATTCAGACAACTCAAATAAAATAATAGACTTAGGTGACTGCTCCACAATTTGACGACACAATTCAGAGCCAATAGAACCACCAGCACCTGTCACCATAACCACTTTGTCTTTGATATTCGCTTCTAGCAACACTTGTTGAGGCGCTACTGGATCTCGCCCAAGTAAATCCTCAATCGCGACATCCTTAAGCTCATCAATTTTAGCTTTACCTGACACAATATCTGTCATATCAGGGACCGTGAGTACTTCAACAGGTAACTTAGCTAATTCGTCCAGAATAACCTTACGACGTGAACGTTTAGCACTTGGCACTGCGAGTAAGACTTGAGAAACATCATATTTATTTATGAGGGGCATTGCGTCTTCAATAGCAATAACAGGCAACCCTAAGATCATCGTATTGCAAAGAGTTGAGTCACCATCAATAAATGCTCTTACGCGATAGTCTCCACTACTTCTTAATGCCATCGCCAATTGTCGCCCCCCAGATCCTGCACCATAAATGAGAACCTCTTTACTGTGCGTTGAATAGCTTTGAGCAATCAAAGAACGAACTATGACACGGGGTCCCCCACAGAAAAGAGCAAGAAATGCACCATAGATAATAGGAACTGTTCTTGGAAAAGGGTCGCTCATATAGAAACTAAGAGCAGCAACAAGCGTAGCAGAAATAACAGCTCCAGCAGTTACAACGAATAACGCTTGAAAGGTTAAGTAGCGGAGAACTGCTCTGTAAAGTCCCAATCGAGCAAAAACAGCGATCGTAACTACTGTTACCCCAATTTGAATTCCCCAAACTTCAGGATAAGTGAAATAGTTGGTTTCTCCAGAACGAACTAGGATTGCCAAATGAAAAGCCATAAAGATCAATATGATATCGATCAATACACTAACAATTCTTTTGTTAGTTCGAGAAAGTTGCCATATAATTTGTAGACGTTGCATAATAATTCTTGTGTGTGGTTTTATCGGAGATAGCATGCATTAGTTTAACACGAAAACAGAACTCTCGCCGGAATAGAGGCGAACGCGAATAGTAAGAGATAGATACAATAAAACGCAAAAGAAGGGCTGCCACCGCTCCATCATAGCAATTTTCTGCTTCCTACTTTACCGCATCACCAGAACCACTCCCTGTTGCGGTCATCATGATATACTTGAAATAATCTTTTAGTGTTAATGTATCGATCATTTTTTTATCAGTTTTTGCTAATAAACTTGGTGTGGACATGTCGATATTTTGAACTTGAGCCAGTCCAGTGACTCCCGGTAGCACATCATAAACACCAAGCGCGTCGCGCTCAATGATCAGTTCGTGCTGGTTAAACAAGTTTGGACGAGGTCCCACAAGACTCATTTCACCTTTCAAAACATTAATGAGCTGCGGTAATTCATCAATCTTTGTCTTACGCAGAAAAAAACCAAGCTTAGTAATAGATGCGTTGCTCGCTAAATGGCTCGCTACCGATTGAGTATCTACCGACATAGTACGAAACTTAACCAACTTAAATGGTTTTTTATTGCGCCCAACGCGCTCTTGCACAAAAATCGGGGAGCCTGTGTCAAAGAAACCAATAATGATAACGATAAGAAGTACCGGCCATAAAAAAAGCAACCCAAAAAAAGCTGCAAAAAAATCAATAAAACGAATCATTACTTATCTAGTTCCTATTTACGTAACATGGCCATGGAATCCTTCATAGAATATGGAGGTGTCCAATTTAATATATCTTTCAGATTAGAGGAATCGACCTCTAAATTTCCAAACAATTGTTCAATCATTGCTGACTTTCCAATCATGCGCCCCGCAAGGCGCATAAAACTAACTGGGATTGGGATTTGAAATACTTTTTTACCTTGTCCAGCGGCAATAGCGTTAACAAAATCTCTTGTCGAGACCGTATTGTTCTCACTTGCTAAAAATATATTTCCAGGTGCATTTTTGTGCTTGGCACACACAATTAAGAGATCTACCAGATTACCGACTGATATGAAGTCTCTACGATTATTAGCTAAGCCAAATGGCAGAAAGCGGATACTATTGACTAGCTTCGTAAGCATACCAAAATTACCAGGAGCATTAGGACCATAGACCAACGTTGGTCGAACGACCACGACTTCTAACCCTGTTTGTTTAGATATATCCCAAAGCCCTAATTCCGCCTCATGCTTTGATTGTGCATAAGAGTTGTGAGGGTCAGCTACGTCACTAGGTAAAAAAGCACTATCGTAAGAGTTAGTCCCATTCACACCAATTGAGCTGACAAAAACAAAGCGCTTAACACCAGCCTCAGCAGCTTTTAAAGCTAACCTTAGTGTACCATCGGTATTTACAGCTCGATATTCAGCGTCCGTATATGATTTATTGTGTGCTAGCCCAGCTAAATGAATAATGGCATCAACACCCTCAAAACAGTTACTCCAATCCGTCGATGCATCTATCGTCGAAACCGTATAACTATCAGCAAAGGAATGATGTTCACCCGCACGAATAACACAACGAAAGTTTTGATTTAATTGAGTAAGGTTTTGACCAACAAAACCTGTTGCTCCCGTAACCAATATAGTCATAACTAAACACTCACAAATTTTCTAGTTAATAACGTGAATATTTTGTAGGGCAGTTTCAACGCAACCATCGCTATGTTTGTATAAATACCATTATCTCGACACGCTCGTACTATTTCGGCATTTTGATGGACTCTCCACAACAAGCCGCTTGAGCTAATCCCTCCTTCACGCATCTTTACAGTTATTTTGGGTACTCGGTTGAGTTTAGTACCTTTAGATACGCAACGCGCAATTAGCTCAAAATCTGCAGCGACTCTATAATCCGTTTTATATAATCCACATTTCTCATAGACACTACGCTTAACATAGAAAGTTGGGTGCGGCAGCATCAAACCGAACTTTATAAGCGACTGCTTATATACCTTTGAACTGTAGAGACGAGTTACTTTAGAAGTATCTTTTTCTTGTACGTAAACTAGATCAGAATAAACACCATCGATATCGTCAGAAACAAATCCAGATATTAGATCCGCAACACTATGTTCAGTACAAAAAAAATCATCGGAGTTAAGGATCCCAACAACATCGCCTGTCGCCATTCCTATTCCCTTATTCATCGCATCATACAGCCCCTCATCACTTTCACTGATATGTATATCAACACATTCTGAATAGTTATTGACGATTTGGTTAGTGTTGTCTGTGGAACCACCATCGATAATGATATACTCGATGTCTTTATATGTCTGAGATTTAACGGATTTAATCGTATCTTCTATTGTTGCTGAAGAATTATAGCAAACGGTAATAATCGAAACTTTCATAGCCACCTAACAATAAGCTCTTGCGATAGAACCTTTTCCTGAAATGCAATATTCACCTAACGATGCAGGAAGAACTACAGATTCCCCTTTGCACAACACCCTACTCTCCATACCTGTAATAAGCGTCACTTGATTCGATAAGCACAACAGTATCTCTGGTGAGGATGTTGTTAAAGAAATTGAGTTCTGAGGATTCAATACATCAAATTTAAAATCTTTAACAGGTACAGGGTAAATCTCTCGCTCCATTTGATTACCAGTTGGTTTCAAAATCAAGTTTTCAAAAGCAATAGGCTTAAACTGTGTATTTTTTACTAACTCTTCAACATCAATATACTTGGGCGTTAAACCTGCTCTCAAAACATTATCAGAGTTAGCCATGACTTCCACCCCTAATCCATGGATATAGGCATGAGGGGTTTCAGCATACAAGAACATAGCCTCACCAGGTTGCAATTCAATAACATTTAAAAATAACGGAGCAAACAAGCCAACGTCTTCAGAGTAAAGATGAGAAAAGCGATAGATAAGCAATGAAGCTTGGTATGCAAAATGGTCTTTATCTATCATTTTTAACGAGTTAAGAAGCTGGCTAATTGCCTGCGCTTTAAGTTCCCCTTTTAACGTAAGAATGGCAGCAAAAAACTCAGCAAGAGTTAATGGGTTAGGATCTTGTTTAAAAGGTTGAAAAACATCTTCTAGAACTGGAAGATCAATAGCATCAAAGTTGGCAACAATCTGTGCAAACTCTCGAAAACCATTCATAGCTAAATAAGGAGTGAGGGCATACACAAGCTCAGGCTTGTGATTTGCATCCTTATAATTGCGATTTGCGGCATCTAGAGGTATCCCTTGCTGATTCTCTTTGGCAAAGCCTAATTCAGCAGCTTTTTTCGAAGGATGAACTTGTATGGATAGCGGCTCTTCTGCGGCTAGAACTTTCATAAGAAAAGGAAGCGATGAGAAATTCTCTTTGGTTCTCTTTCCTAGCCAATAATCTGGGTTACTAGCAATCACCTCGTATAAAGATACATCAACACCAGCTTTAGAAATACTGGAACTAGCGGAGGGATGAGCTCCCATCCAAATTTCAGCTTGGTGCTCAAAATTTGAATTATCGATACCAAAGTAGTCTCGAATCGCAGTACGACTTCCCCAAAGAAAGTTCTTTACTGGGTTATTTAAAGTGTAAATCATAAAACTGACGCTCAGAAAGTTAGAGCTATGCTTTAGCGCATAGCTCTATTATTAGTTATCTATAAATACTCAGTGCTCAAAAGCTAAATTAACCTGATACTTCCTAACACTTTATCAACCAAAGCAATAGCATCTTCCATCCGTTCAGCTTCCGCATAACAACGAAGTTCAGGAGCATTACCAGACGGACGTAAATGGATGATTGTAGAGTTAGATAGCTCTAATCTTAATCCGTCAGTATTATCAATACTAACAGCATTAACCTCTGATAACCCTAGAGAATCTAATAGCTGTTTAGTGTTTTGACGACCACTTTCCAATATCGATAAACTTTTTTCAGTTGCAAAGTTTTGAATACGGTCACTATGCGTAAAGCGCTGTGGGAGATTGCTTACCAAGCTTTTGATGGATGATGTTTTCGCTAAAGAGAGCAGCATAAGCGCAGGTAAAACAGCATCTCGGGTTGGCAGTGCTTTTAGAGATTTCCCATTCACCGAAACATTACTTCCGAGCAAATATCCTCCGTTAGCTTCAAACCCTGCAATTCTTTTATAAGTTTTTGCTAATTCGGAAAACTCAGCGATAACATAGGGCGAGCCAATTCGTGTTTTAGACACGGCTTCAAATTCAGGAGATTCAGCAATAATAGTGTTGCAACTAACAGGCACAGCCAATGCTTCAATTTGAAGCGCCTTTGAGCAAAGTAAGCCTAGGATATCACCTCTCAACCATTCGCCGTTCTCATCAGCAACTAAAGGACGATCACCGTCTCCATCAGTCGAAAATATAAAATCCAAATTATATTTTTTCGACCAACTGCGTGCTTTTTCCTTATCAGATTCAGCAACGGCTTCAGTGTCAATTGGAACAAATTCGTCAGTACGCTCCAATGATATGACCTCAGCCCCAAGCGATTCAAAAAGTCCTTGGTAAATATCTCTTCCGGCACTTGAATGCTCATATATACCAACACGCTTTCCTGCCAGTAAATCTGCATCAAACAAATCGATATAACGTGCTCGGTAAAGCTCTGCCGCACGGAAATTAATCGTTAACTCAGGCAGGTCATTGATAGCACTAAAGCCTACCTTTTCAGTTAAGATTGCTTGTTCATCTGCTTTAGTAATCTCTCCATCTGGACGATAGAACTTAATTCCATTGCGGTCAAATGGGATATGAGACCCAGTCACCATGATACAAGGCATATTGTCTTGCATTGCAGTAAAAGCTAGAGCGGGAGTGGGTACAACACCATAGTAAACAGCGTCAATACCTGCATCGGTAAGCGCTTGAATGACTGATTTTGCCATTGCTGGGCTGCTAGGGCGGTTGTCAATTGCCACAGCCATTTGATTGAAAGTAAAATTGTTACGCATTGATGCCACAAATGCATGAGTAAATGCAGCACAGACATCCGGTGTAAACTGAGTAACGAGTCCTCGCGCGCCACTAGTACCAAACTGAACGCCTGAAGCACCAAGCACTTCACTACTGATTAATTTTGTTACCATAATTTCCTATCTCAATAAGTAGTTAGTAGTCGCCGCCAAACTTAGATGCTTGCTCATCAAAGCGAACAATATCGTCTTCTTCTAAATACGATCCAGAACGAACTTCAATAAGCTCCAAAGGCACTTGTCCTGGGTTTTCTACGGAGTGCGGAGTCCCTACTGGAATATAAGTTGACTGATTTTCAGTAAGAAGGAAAGTTTCATCACCTTTTGTCACTTTAGCCGTACCTGACACGACAACCCAATGCTCAGCTCGATGGTGGTGCATCTGAAGAGCAGTCTTCTCTTTTGGCTTAACTAACACTTGTTTCACATGGTAACGCTCACCTTCAGATACCGTCTCATGAGAACCCCATGGACGATATACCTCTTGATGCTGCTGACACTCTGCTCGGTTTTGTTGCTTTAGTTGATTCACAATCGACTTTACATCTTGAACCTTGTCTTTATCCGCAACTAGCACTGCATCTTTCGTCTCTACAACGATTAGATTTTCAATGCCAACGGTAGCAACGAGTTTATCTTGTGAATAAATATAACTATTCCGTGTTTGCTCAGTTAACACATCACCGCGAGTTGCATTGCCCTGTTCATCTTTATCATTTACATCCCAGAGTGCCGACCAAGAACCAACATCACTCCAATTTGCGTCCATTGGAACAACAACAGCTTTTTCTGTTTTTTCCATTACGGCGAAATCTATTGATTCGTCTGGGATTTGTGAGAATAGTTCGGATGACATGCGAATAAAGTCTAGGTCGTCAAAATGACTATCGTAAGCACTTTCACATGCTTTCAAGATATCTGGTCGAAACTTTGCTAACTCTTCAAGATAAGTAGATGCTTTGAATAAAAACATACCACTGTTCCACAAGTAGCTACCATCCTCTAGATATTGCTTTGCGGTTTCGAGATCAGGCTTTTCAACAAAGCTATCAACACTAAAGCCTCGACTCTCATCCGCAGTAATAACCGTAGCACCCGTTTTAATGTAGCCATAACCTGTTTCTGGTGCATTCGCTTTGATACCGAAAGTGACCATATCACCACGTTGTGCGTACGGAATAGCAGCTTGCACCGACTGATGGAAAGATTGAGTATCCTTAATCACATGATCAGCGGCAAGAACTAACATCAAAGCATCTTCACCTGAAGTTTGATTTTCAGATAGGGCAAATTTTGCTGCTAAAGCGATAGCGGGAGCAGTGTTACGCCCTACTGGTTCTAAGAGTATTCCGCTATGATTGCCATTAATGCGGCGAAGTTGTTCAGCAACTAGGAAGCGATGTTCTTCATTGCAGATCACAAACGGCGCATTGTGTTCTAGACCAACCATACGGCTCAACGTTTGTTGAAGCATGGTTTGTTCACCAGTTACTTCAAGAAATTGTTTAGGATATTTTGAACGAGATAGAGGCCATAAACGACTGCCTGAACCGCCGGCCATAATTACAGGAATAAGCATAGTCAACTCGTTGTTTTTAATTAGTTGATAGTTTTAGTTATTTTTGAAAATACCATTTAGTATGAATATGTACTTTATCACTGGTCAATAATTCATCTTGATTACACCAACGGTAACGAGAATGCTGTACATCCATGGGTAAGTTCAATTCAGAGCGAATGACAATGAGCTTGTAGGCAATCGCGACATAATGAGTCGTAAACTCATTGCCAAATACATTGTCATCATAGAGGTGTGTATAAGGTCCCAACAGTGTTGCCTGAGAGAGCTTAAACTCATGTCCAAGCTCCTCTAAAGTTAAACGAGCAAAGGCATCTTCAAGCTTTTCATCCTTAAGAATACGCCCACCGGGAACGAACCAGAAACCTTGAGCTGGTAGATTTAAACGCTCCCCCAGTAAAACTTGACCACTTTCGTCCTCAACAACTAAGTCAATTGAAACTAATGGCGTACTTTCAATTACTTGAGAAAAACGTTGTTTGCTTAAAAACATATGCTTTGTTTAAATCCTTATATTAGCTCTACCCTAGGTACTTTAACCGCGATAATTTTCTTGATTCTCTAGGAACCACTGGTAAGTCATAGTTAAACCTTCTTCTAGGCTCGTCTTCGCTTCCCAGCCTAAACTCTTTAAACGTGAAACATCCATTAACTTACGAGGAGTGCCGTCTGGTTTCGTCGTGTCAAATTCAATTTCGCCGTCAAAACCAACCACTTTTGCCACAGTTTCAACAAGTTCACGGATAGTACAATCCACACCTGTACCTACGTTTATATGACTAAGCATTTCTTGCGTATTTTCTAGATACACCTCTTGAGCAAGATTCATTACGTAAATTGAGGCTGCCGCCATATCATCTACATGTAAAAACTCTCGCATAGGTTTACCGCTCCCCCACGCAACAACCTTACTGTCGCCATTCAATTTTGCTTCGTGAAAGCGACGCAACAATGCGGGAATAACGTGGGAGTTTTGAGGATGAAAATTATCATTTTCACCATACAAATTAGTTGGCATTACTGATCGATAGTTACGACCATATTGGCGATTATAGGACTCGCACATTTTGATACCGGCAATCTTAGCAATTGCATAAGGCTCATTGGTTTCTTCCAAAGTTCCAGTCAATAAAGAGTCTTCACGCATCGGTTGTTGTGCAAACTTTGGATAAATACAAGACGACCCCAAGAATAGTAAATCTTGAACACCATGCAGATGCGCAGAGTGAATAATATTGTTTTGAATCGTCAAATTTTGGTAGATAAACTCAGCAGGGTACGTATTGTTAGCAACAATTCCACCAACTTTCGCTGCCGCAAGGTAAACTTGATCAATATTGTGAGTCGCAAAAAACGTCTCGACGGCTAGTGCATCTAGCAGGTTGAGCTCATTACGATCTTTAGTAATAACTTCTACTGAAGAGTCTTTAGATAGTTGACGAACAATAGCTGAGCCAACCATACCTTTATGACCAGCGACAAATACTCTTTTCATACTAGTTCCGATAATATAAATAGAAAAAGCAGAGCCCAAAATGAGGAGCTCTGCAATATAAACGAATCAGTATTACTGATTAATTAGCTTTCTAGTGAGATCGCAACGTCAAATCCGTGCTCTTTTAGAACTGCGTGTTGTTTTGCCTTATCGATATCAGACGCAACCATTTCTGCACACATTTCTTCTACAGTGATCTCTGGAGTCCAGCCAAGTTTAGCTTTCGCTTTACTTGGATCACCAAGTAGTGTCTCTACTTCTGCAGGACGGAAGAATCGAGGGTTTACTTTTACAATGACATCACCAACTTTCACTTTTGGTGCCTTTTCTTCATCAATAGCAACCACAGTAGCGATTTCATCGATGCCTTCACCGGAAAACCCAAGTTCGATCCCCGCTTCCTTCGCTGACAAACGAACAAACTCGCGCACAGAGATCTGCTTACCAGTAGCAATAACAAAATCTTCGGCCAGTTCTTGTTGAAGCATCATCCATTGCATTCGAACGTAATCTTTAGCATGTCCCCAATCACGCAGCGCATCCATATTGCCAAGCTCTAAGCAAGATTCCAGACCTTGAGAAATGTTCGCAATCGCGCGAGTAATCTTACGAGTTACAAAGGTTTCACCACGGCGTGGTGACTCGTGATTAAACAAAATACCATTACATGCGTACATACCATAAGACTCACGATAGTTAACCACAATCCAGTATGCGTACATTTTAGCCACAGCGTATGGAGAACGTGGGTAAAAAGGCGTTGTTTCACGCTGTGGAATTTCTCGGACCTCACCATAAAGCTCGGATGTTGACGCTTGATAAAAACGAGTTTTCTTTTCCAAACCGTTGATACGGATCGCCTCAAGAAGACGCAGAGTGCCCATGCCATCTACATCAGCAACATATTCTGGTGATTCAAAAGAAACCGCCACGTGTGACATTGCCCCTAGATTATAGATTTCATCAGGTTGAATTTCTTTAACCAATCGAATCAAGTTTGAAGAATCCGTTAGGTCACCATAGTGTAATTTAATATTGGCGCCTTCATTTACCAGC
>JAAQRG010339993.1:0-2500 GCA_011634625.1 Babylonia areolata
TGTGTGTGTGTGTGTGTGTGTGTGTGTGTTTATTTGTTGGGGTGATGGTGTGTGTCGGTAAATGTGTGCATGTGTATATGTGTGTGTGTGCTTGGAGGGGTGGTATATCTGTGGTTTTCATGCCACTATCAACTGTTTTCAATTGAGTACAAGTATTGAACTGCAGTTAACTTTTCTATTACAAAGTTGTTGTTGTTCTTGGGTTTTTTTCCTCTTTTTTTATGAAAGATTGAAAAGTTCTGTACTGGTTTTTTAAAAAAAAGTCTGTATTCACTGGACTTAAAATGTGAGACTCTGTAAGTACTGTTATCAGTAGCAGCAATACTGGGTTAGGATAAAAATATATCAAGTAAGCACATGTGGTCTTAGAGAACATGCACAACTGCACAACAGCATCAATGATGCAAGAGCAGCCATGCCTTTCATACAATCACCCATAGTAAAAACTGCATTCCTCCCCAGATGTCACTTGAGGGGAAAGAGAGGAAAAAAAGTGGGGGAGGAGGGGGGGTGTACTTGGGTGGCGGAATGAGAGAGACAAACTATGAATGAGCTTTATGAAGTGTCTTCACAGCAATGGGGAAGAAGCTGTTCTTCAGGTTATACAGCTTCATCATCTGCTGGAGAGGAGATGATGGAATAAAATGATTGGCAGCATGCAGGCAGTTCAACAAACATGACAGATGATTGTTTTGTGATATGTGCATGTAATGTATACTGGTTGAAGATCACATGTATTTCTTACAACAATGGAAGCTTAAACAGTACAGCCTACTAATCTATATAGCTTATCACTCTGTTGTTTATTTTGTAAATTACAAACAGACAGTCAGTGTTTTATTTTGTCAATAACAGACAGACACTCAGTCTTTTATTTTGTCAGTCACAGATTGGCAGTTTGTCACTCTGTCTTTCAATTTTCCGATCACAGTTAAGGATTCCCACACAATCAGTGACCGAAAAAGTCAAGACAAATCCACACTTCTTTTGTTCACACAAGAGGAAAGAAGAATTTAACTGTCTTTAAGTGATTCCTACTTTTGTTAACTGAGCATATCTGTGATGCTTCTGGTGGTGTTGTAGCAATGGTGACATATTTTGCTGCTCTTCTTTGAATGGCCACCACCTTCTTGGTTCAAAACAATGGTGTGTGCATTCCAGACGGTACAGGAGTACTGAAGGGGAGGGCGTACTTGGGAGTAATACATGTTTGTTTTTGTTTCTCTGCTTCCAGGCCTGACATTTCTGAAGACAAATCTTATCATATTGTTTGCCCTCTATGTGATTTTATCCACACTGAGTTCCAGCTCAGTCTTTGTTGAGGTAAACTCCTATGTAGGTAGCCGATGATGTTCTGGCTAGGGTATGCCCCTTATGATGGTCTTTTTGATGCATGGAAGGCTATATAGTGGTCATAATTATAATATATGATTAACAATTCATCATTAACAGAATGGTTGCCCCTTAGGTTCAGGATCTTTTCAACACACACACACTGATTACCCCATATATATATATATATATATATATATATATATATATATATATATATATATATACATTCTGTATCATGGATTTTAGGCACTATCAGCATTTTGCCTGATCACTGACATTTTTTTCTGTCTGTATGAGTGATTTATTGAGCATGCGGTTTATGTTAGGGCTAGCTTCCAAAGCAGAAATTTATCTGGAAGCTATAATCCTTCCAGTGTTTATATAATAATTTTTCTAAGAAAGATTCCATCCTGTGACAGTGTGACTGGGCACAGACTGTTCTACAAGTTAACAACCCTATTACCCCTCGTAAAAAAGTATGGAAAAAAATACGTTTGATTTGGTGAATGTTGTAGTCAGTGTTAGTAGGTGTCCCGTGGTATGAGTACTATCATTTAGAGTAAAAAGAATTGTGTAGTGCTCTTGTCATAATGTCCATGCACGATTTTATGTCTCGCTCATATTCCTTAACCTGCGATCGAGGCTTGGAAGTTTTAAACAACTTATAGTCTCTCTTCGTGTGACACACTGCCCAACGAATGAAGATGAACACCAAAAGATAAATCAAAATGCTGAAAGTGTAAAATTTAATATGAACAAAAAACATTTTTAAAAACACAACAAATATACAAGTTCTAAAAGCCTAACTGATCTTGTCTGACCCTTTCTGCTGCTATCTACAGGGTCAAAATCAAAACGTCGTCTGCTTCTGTCACTAACAGTGACCATTAGCAAAACATTCGAACATAGTCTTTGTTCAACGACTGTTTCTGGATCTTGATTCGGCGGCATTCTAGTTTCTACTAGGTGTTCATGATTTCTATGGCCCGAAAAGATTTTTTAAACACGGTGTACTTACATGCGTGCGCGACACTTGGTTGACACTTCGCATGGGTGTGGGCAACGGAGAGAATGACACACCAGTCCAGTGGGACGCACCGAGATACACAAACACACGCACTCGCGTCGAGTCAGCTGAGGTCAGCAGGAAGTGTCGTCACGTAAC
>JAAQRG010339993.1:5000-15942 GCA_011634625.1 Babylonia areolata
AATCCACATGTTTTAACACTTTGAAACTGAAACTACAAAATTTTGTGACCAGTGTTTTTATTTTCCATTTACTCGTTTTGGGGGTGAAGAAGGTGCAGTACATTTAGGTTTAATTAGCACTGCTTGAAAAGGCTGTACTTTTATAATATGTCCCGGAGTCAACCAGACTGAGAGATACAGACGCCTGCAGTGTTGGCCAAGAAATTTGAGCAACATTTCCAAAGGTTTATCCATAAAATGGATGACCCTTGACTGTGCGGTCCCAGTCTTCCTATTTGAGCCCATAGCACACTCATCTCTTGTTAGGCGCTGGCCATGGGAGGAAAAATATCCTCTGATCCCCAGACCCACAATATTCCAGTTGTCAGTCCACAGTGCTAACCACTTCCCCATGGCAACTGGTGTTTTAGTAATATTCTTCCACTATTGTTAAAAAAAAAAAAAAAAAAAAAAAAAGCCCCTGATGTGCTTAGCCTTTTAGAATACATAAAAAAAACAACTACAAACAAACAACCACAAAATACCCATAAAATCTTTTTGTGTGTGCATATTTTGTGATCATGTTTTCAAAGTCACCTTTTTGAATTATGATTTTATGTGATTATTTTGTGATTCAGTTTAAAGCTTTATAAATTGAGTAATGGATTATTTATTTTCTCATCTTCACATTCGGAAAAATCTGTTTTTTTTGTCTTTATGTATATATATGTTTTATGCAACAATTCTGATTGCCCTATTGTATGGATTGTACAATTCTTACCGCGTGACACAGATTTTTTTTGTTATGAAATTGGGCATCAATCCTCAAACATTTTGCTCCAGTGGATGTGTATGCTCCTAATTCATACATATATTTTGGTAAAAATTGTTCACTGTTCTTGTATGTCACATCTTTATCTTTTATGAAGTTTTAAAAAAAACCCAACTTTTCTTTGCTTTTTGCTCCCCCAGATCTTCCTCTGAGGAGTGCCAGACTTCAGAGCCTGTGGTGTGGGATGATTCTGACGAGTATGACACCACACACGGTCGCTGCGGCATTGCGCTCATCATCATCAATGAAACGTTCCGCGGTCACAAGGGACGAACAGGGAGTCAGCTCGACGCAGACAACCTCTCTCGTACTTTCTCATCCTTGGGTTTTGAAGTGCGCATGCTCAGGGATTGTACGCTGCACGAACTGAAGCATGTTTTGGGGCAAGGTTAGATCTGTCATCTTTTGTCTCCATAACTTTATTCTGTCTTTCTATCATCTCTACTTTGACTGCATTTCAAAGGCAATTATTGTGATGATCGGAGAGATTTAAACATTAAAAAAGCTTTAAATTTATACCTCTCTCTTTTTTTTTCTTTTTTTTAGTGTGAAATTATGCCTGTTTTATTTGTTATCCAAATTTATTGACTTTTTCAATTACCCACATAAAGAAAGAAAAAGACCAAGGCAGACTTGCATCCTTCTTCCTTTAAAAACCAACATATCTGAACAAATCTGTGGTGCTGATATTTTGTCATACATGTTGTTGACCTTGCATATTTATGTTGCACATGCATTCAGAACTTAGAAGAATACCATTGCTGTCATCTATTTGCATACATGGTAAGAATATATTCTTTGTCTTATTCTTGTATTTTCACCAAGAGAAAAATAACTTTTCTCTGCCTTTTTTTTCTGGTCTTTTGATGCATTTGAGTGTGTGAGGTTTTTCTTTTTTTCTGTGTGTCAGTTGTATCATGAAGAAATGTCTTTAAAAAGGCAGACAGGTACAGGCAAAAGATAAAAACAAGATTTTTTTTTTCATACAAAAGATTACAACAGGCTAGACATTAATAGAGAGTCTTTCTGACAGGAAGTCTGCTGAATTGTCTCTTCAAACTCAGTCTCTCCCTGTATGCTTGTCTGTCTGCCTTGCTGTGCTAATCTACATCATGTTTTGATTGGAGTGTGCTGTTAGTATTTTCAACATATTACTCAATTCCTACAAGATTATTATCTTGCTGTGTGGACATGCTTTCAGTTGCTTCTTCTTTGTTCGTGGGCTGCAACTCCCACGTTCACTCGTATGCACATGAGTGGGCTTTTACGTGTATGACCGTTTTTACCCCGCCATGTAGGCAGCCATACTCCATTTTCGGGGGTGTGCATGCTGGGTATGTTTTTGTTTCCATAACCCACCGAATTCTGACATGGATTACAGGATCTTTAACATGCATATTTGATCTTCTGCTTGCATATACACACGAAGGGGGTTCAGGCACTAGCAGGTCTGCACATATGTTGACCTGGGAGATCGTAAAAATCTCCACCCTTCACCCACCAGACGCCGTCACTGTGATTCGAACCCGGGACCCTCAGATTGACAGTCCAATGCTCTAACCACTCGGCTATTGCGCCCGTCTGCTTTCAGTTGCCAAAGAAGACCACTCTGACTCGGACTGCTTCGTTCTGGCCTTGTCCAGCCACGGAGATGAGATAACACAGGATGGGAAGAGAGACGCCCGGCTGGCAGAGAGGGTGCGGGAAGACGTAGTGTTTTGTACAGATTTTTACCTGACAACACGAGAGCTGGTTCTTCATTTCTCAGACACCAGCTGCCCGACATTGAAGGGGAAACCACGCCTCTTCTTTTTACAGGTGAGAAGAACATGCCAACCTCCCCCTGCCCCCAACTACCACCCTTAACCCCCTCCCTCCTGATCATCTTCTTTATGGCAATATTTCTTTCTTCTTTTTCATTTATTTCATAATTGTTTTTTGAATAATCATATTTTATTCTAACATCATACCCCCCCTTTTTTTTTTTTTTAAAGTAAAACAATGGCTGATTTTTATTACAAAACAATTGTATGAATTGAAGAAAGGAAAGATGTTTGTGATTAAAAAAAGAAAAGTAAAAGTTTTTGTTGTGTCATACCCACAATCATTGAGATTCATTCAGATACCTGATTATTATCAACGTTATTTCAAATCTTATCTGGTTTCTTATTGTTAACATTGTGAGCGTCATGTGAAATTGAATCAGATCACCTACTGCTAACATGAAGAATGATTGAATCAGATATCTGAAAACATTGTATTCATTTTGATAAAACCTCATATTCTTAATAGAAAGCAAGAGCATAATAGTAGTACGAAAAGTCCAAGGTGAATCTTTTAAAAACTCTTTAAAGAGGTCATTATCATCATCATCATCATCACAATTATGTGTATGTGCTTGTTTATGTGTGTGTGTATGAGTGTATGCATGTGTGAGTGTGTGTGTGTGTGTGAGTGTGCATGTTAGAGGGATGGGTTACGTATGGGGGTATGAGGCTGAGAGCTATGGGTGAGAGAGATACAGAGACTGATCTTGAAATGTGGCTGTAGGCTCTTTGTGTCACCTCTCATAATGGAGTTGTTGTCCCCTGCAACAATTTGAGTATGTACCTGCTTTTGCAAGGCACCCAGAACCCTATTTAGAGATTGGGCCTGGGTGCTGTATAAATTCACATTAGTATTTTTTTAATTGTTATTACTGTTTTTATTATTGTTGTTGTTGTTATTATCATTATTCAGTAGTAGTTATGGCAGCAGCGGCAGCAGTTGTGGTGGCAGTTGCAGCTGCAGCAGCAGTAGTAGTGGTGGTAGTAGTATCATATTAATGGTATCATTATTAATATCATATTAGTGCTCTTGGTTGTTGTAAGTTTTGCTGATATTAAAGTCATCCATTTGCAGGCCTGCCGAGGAGACCAGCTGGATGAAGGTCAAGAGGTCAAGGTCATTCATTCTGCAGGAGAGGTGATGGACGAGGTGGATGCCCCAGTGCCAGAAGTGGTTGTCTCCCCTGCTCCATGCTTCAAAGATTGTCTGATCATGTGTGCAACCCCACCAGGTATCCTTGCTGTGAAAGAAAGTAGTTAGTGCTGTGAAAATGTTTGATTAATGTCTGGATTTTGTTATTAGGTCACAGTCAGTTTTCCACTTTCATTTCTCAAAGGAAATGAATTTTTTTATCTTGAATTAGATTTTATGTGAGATGAATGAATGAAATGGTGTTTTTAACATTATTTTAATCCTTTCAACCCTAAGGAGTTTTCAGCCTGGGCAGGTTCCCAGCCATACTGATGTGGAAAAACGAATGGAATATACAGAAAGTAGGGAGGGTTTCCAGGCCCACTTTCGTGGTGGACATTTCGTTGCCTGCAAAACGAGCGGTAGGTCATAAGATGTGATGGGCAGCCCACCACCATAACTAGCTTTTCTCAGTTTGCACTGCCTTTATTCGGAGAACTTTTCAGCAGAGTTTATAAATGGATCAGTTCGAACACGAATTGGCAGAAATGTGACAAGAAACACGCTCGAAGTAAACATAGAAGACTAAAACAAACAATGGGTGTGATTGTAGAACCAAATATATCTTGTAAACTTTTAAGAGTAGTCACCGAAAATGTTCAGAATCCTTTCATCAGTACAGCGATTTCCGTGACAAAATTTCAGCCTTTCAGTGGCCTGGAAAAAAACAGGAAATGGAGACGTGCTTGCGCGCATGTGGTTCTTGCTAAACATAACTGGGGAACCTCTACGAAAATTAAATGAAAGTGGATCTGTTAAATCCTCCCTACTGACTGGTTTTTCCTCCACATTGACACATGGGTACACATCCAGGAATACTGTGAAGTTTTTTCCCATTGTGGTTTGTGCATATGTAGAAATGCATACACCAATTATGCATAACAGATTTTGACATCAGGGCACTGTTCGGGCGCAAGGCCGAATGAGTTAATTGATCCTTTAACATTATTTTGGGTTTCCTTTTACTGGTTTTCAGGACTGACAGCCCTGAAATGGTTTCTTTGTAGTTAGCTGGGCTATGAGCGTCATGACTTGATTTGACCGTCATTCAGCTTTAGCTTTGACAACTTTGGTATCATCTCCAAAGACTGTGCGTTACCTCTTTTGACTGTTACCATGGCAGAGTGCGTCTACTCTATGTGTGCATTCTTTGTGTGTGTGTGTGTGTGCATGCGTGCGCGTGTGCGTGTATGTGTTTGTGTGTGTCTGTGTTCGCATGCGTGCACATGCGTATTATGTACGTGCCCCTGTGTCTGATTCTGTGTGTGCAGCTGTACTTCTAGATGATCTGATTTGGCCAAGCTATTTTCACTGCATTTTTTTTCAGGCTATTACGCCTTCCGTCGCCCGACTGATGGGTCCTGGTTCGTCCAGGCACTGTGCTCGGTGCTGGAGCAGTGCGACGGTTCTCACGACATCCTTCAGCTGCTGACCAAAACGCTGAACATCGTGGCACACCAGTACATGTCCTTCACCCCTCTGCGGGCCGACACGGACAAGAAGAAACAGACACCCTGCATCTACAGCATGCTCACCAAGACTCTGTACTGGAGAGTGAGACAGCAGCCGGGGAAAATTCTGACTTGGAAGTGAGAGGGCTCGGGGTTTTTTTTTGGGGGGGGGGGGGGCTGGGGTGGATTATTTTTATTTTGCAACAGCTGATATGCAGCGGTGAAGTGTAATGAAAATTGGGTTTTGTCTGTGTTTTTTGTTTGTTTGTTGTTCTCTCTGCTCAATCATTGTGAAAAAAAGGAGGGGGGTGGGGGTGGGGGGATAATGTTAGCTTGCAGCAGTGAAGTTCTCCTTTTTAGGCAGCAGCTGATTTTTTTGGATTTTTTTTTTAAGAAAACAAAATATCTTATATATCAAATCAAATCATGTGGCTAATAGCCTAGCCAACCGCAAAAGGGCGATTTCAGGGCTGATATTTTATGTATATTTTAGGTGTTGACCTAAATATTTTATGTATCTTTAGATTTGAATTTGTTTGACTTTTGGGTGCCTTGAAAATAATGTATATTGCAACAAGTGCAGTGCATGTTGGATAATTGAATTTTACATTATCTGGCTTTAAAAAGTGTATGCTACAGTGCTGAGAGGTACATCTTTACTTTTTGCAGAGGTCTAAAAATAGACAAATTTTTAGTTCTGTTTTTTGTTGTTTTTTCAAACACATTTTAAGACTTTGTTTTTGTTTTCCAACAGATTTTTAATCTTTCTTTGACATCAATCTTTTTATTCTGTAACACAGCACTCTCATTTTAGACTGGTTCAGCTTTAATAAAGACTACTGAGAATTGCACATGTTTTAGACTCTACAGAGGGTTCTTTTTTTTTTTTTTATATATCCCTGAAAAAGTAAAGAGATATTTTGTATATATTTCTTGATGTTTGCTAACAACTTTTTAAAATGAAACTGGTGAAATGTTTGAAGTTGCAATATTGTGTAGCATGTAAAAGAGCTGTTTAAAAAACAGGGAAGTGGTTTTTGGTTGTTGCTTTTTAACTGTCCATTGCCATTGTGTGTATTTGAAATTCATGGATTGGAGTACTTCTGTGTTGAACAGATTTCGGCACTGGTATTTTGGTGATTATATTTGTGGTTGTTTGTTTATTCTTTATGATAAAGTAAGCCCTGGACCCTGGTTGCAAACGTTTCAGTATTACAAAAAAATCTGTTACTGCCACTTATGGAAGTGTCAGCTGGTGTTTGAAACAATCCAAGGGAATCAGAATCTTTCTCATTGCCCTGTTCTTCACTGGGCTGCTGCCATTTGGTACGCAATGATATTATCTCCCTTCCTTTATTCCAAATTCCTGGGTTTTGACTTGCACTTGGTGAAAAGATGTTGAGATTGTTTGACAGCTGATGACGATTCATTCATCAACTGCAAGAAGTTTTGCTTCTGTTCATGTATAACTGACAATAGTAAACTTTTTATCATTATCTTCTTCTTCTTCTCCTTCTTATAATCATGATCATCATCATCAAGAAAGAATTGCTGTGTACATGCCAAGAAGAAAATGTATGGCGATGAAGATTCATTACTCATTACCATTTTGAAGTTTGTGTTGTTCAAAGGCAGATAATGTTTATTCATCATGTTGTGATACAGCTGTAATTCTCAGTTGTTGTGTTTTTTTTGTTGTTTTTTTTAATCAAAGCAGTAGAATGTGTATATGTGGTTCAAGTCAAGTTGAACTTTGTGTTGCTATATAACAGATTATATTGTCTTACTCAGCTGGGTTTTTTGTTTTTGTCTTTTGGGTGTTTTTTCTACTTTGCTGAGAACAATTTGATGTTCTTAAGGATATGTAAAGTCTCAGACTTCGTACTCCCAGATTTTCAGTTTACTTGTTTATGAAGCCATAGCATCAGATGTATGCATCCTGTTTCAGTTTGGTTGTTGATGTTATTTTTCAGATGCCATAGCATGAGATGCATTTTGTCATCATTATTGACGTGCAATGTTTTGTTGTATGCTTAAACTTTTTTCTGTGTAATATATATTCATGTATCTTGAATTATTTATCATTAATTATATTTTACAGTTTTTAATTAAAAAAACGCTTGTCTATTTTCTGAGAACAGTACTTTCAAAATCTTTCAAAGACAGACATACAACTGGATACATAAGGCAAACATCAACTTCTGAATCAGTACGAGCATATCTTAAGTCTTTGAAACAGTTTTCCGTAAGTGAAATGTAGAGTGTTTTTTTGTTTGTTTGTTTGTTGTTGTTTTTTACAAGGACTTTAAATTCATTCAGCCTCTCACAGGCCTTCTTCATTTCATGTTTACTTATTTGCCATTCACGTTCTCATAATTTTCTCGGTTTTGTTTTGTTTGTTTGTCATGTGTTTATGATACGGTCTGCACATTTAAGCGTGCACTTTAATTGATGGCATGACATGAGCAGAACAGTTTTTTGGTTTCCATCATGTTTTTTTTCTTTTGGATATTGTGATGTTAATGCTTAAAGTCTTGGTTGTGCCATTGTTAATCTTTGGTTTATGTATTTTTGTTTGGAACTGTTTTATTTTGGGTGCTTTAGAAAAAAAAATTTTTACCTTGTGTTTTTGAGATTCTAATTATATCATAATATTTCTGTTAATGTTGTATATGGTTCTGTGTATGTGTTTGTAACATTGTTTCTATAATGTGTGTGTGTGTGTGTGTGTGTGTGTGAATTAAGTGGAGGTGCAATAGATGTTACATTTTTTATGTGTGTCTATATTTGTACACACATAAATATGTCATATATATGTATGCATACACTTTTGCTTATCTGTTCATGTATCACCAGTTTACATTTTAACTCTAAACAGAACAATTTTATATTGCATAGTTCTTCTTTCCAAGGTGGGTGTGTAGGGGGCACTTGGGGAAGGGGGTGGGAAGGGAGGCTTGCATGGGTAACAGAGAGTGGTGTGTGTGTGTGTGTGTGTGTGTGTGTGTGTGTTTATTTGACTTGTCACATGCACATCATAGAAATCAAGTTAGATTTACACAGCAATGTGTGTTTGCATGTTTCTTTGTGGGTGTGTTTGCATTTGGATATGAATCAGAATCAGAATCAATTATAATGTCAGTTAAACTTTTACAAGGTTTATCAGACATGCATGCAAAGTTACATATCCACACACAAAAAACTAAACAAAATAATTATAGATAAATATGTGTATTGTATTGTAACTTCTGATGTAAACACCTTGAGTTCCAAGTCTGGGAGGTGTGAGCATCAGTCTGTATTATCATTGTTGTTATTGTTATAATGATGATGATTATGATTGTTGTTGTTAGTGTTATTGTTACTATCATGATTATTATTTATTATTATTTATTATTATCATCATTGCAACTCTACTTCAGCATTTGTTGCCCTGCCTTTTTTAAGCAATATTTTTGTGAAGTTGGGTAATAAGATGCATGTAAAGTATCCTTTAGCACAGTAAAGAGTTGGCAAATCATGTGATAGAAAGAACCTTTCTGTAAATCATAATTATTCAGACAATAATTTTACAGCCTATGTATGCAATATACTAATTGATAACATAACTACTCAGTATCTAAATTGATGTCTGTGAAAGCGTTTGGATTTTTAAGTTTTTCAGGGTTTTTTTTTTTTAACTTGATTTTCATATTTCAATTTATCTTTTAATTATGTTTGTAACTAAAAGTGCCTCATGTATTCCCAGAAAAGCCTTAGAACAATGAGATTCAAGAGTTTCAAGATTTCATTGAACCTGTAACCCCTGTTTGGGCATGGATGATTTTAGAAAATGACATAATCAGAAATACAGCTAGGTTCGTCATAACTTTTGCATCCAAGGTAAAATAAGTGTTTACATACTGCTGTCCATGTGAAAGTGTCCTCCACAACATTGTAAGTTACATTGAACTTGCTGAATCTTAATGCAACCTGTTTGCCCGCAGAAAAGAAGTCACAAACTTAATGAAATTAATGAGAATAGTCGTCCTTGTTTGAGAGGAAATGTGCCTCCCTCTTTATCCAAAACTAGGTAAGCTATCTGTAGATTTTATGATTACATGTTTCCTTTTAACTTTTTAAAGAATTGAAGAAATCTTAACAGTGTATAGAAGCTGTATACTGTATGAATGTTGCTGTTGTGTGTCTACATGCCACCTTTATTACTTTGGCTTGGAAGTGTGTGTGTACCTCTTATCGCTTGTTCACATGAAATTTCAGTGGATGTGAAGAGTGTTTCATTTGGATTTGATATTGTGTTTTTTGCACAAAACATTATTGATGAAAGTTTATTTCTTCTTTTTATTTAAGTTGCTCAATATTTTGTCCACGTTTCTCTCTGGTTTTGCTTTCTTTATGCCTTACAAGCTACTTGTTCTTTTCCCATCACATTATATAGATACACTTCATTTAAGCTGTGGAAGAGATAGTTTACTTTATATGTGTTAAACAGAAGGTTTTTATTGTTTTTGTTTTAATTCTGTCCAAAGTGCACCTCTGTCTTGTGTTGGAAGTTTTATTTATTTATTTATTGTACACAGTTTTATATGCACTGTCTGGCCACTTTACAGTCGATGAATTAACATGTTAAGTTACTTCAAACATTACTGTTAATTCCATTCATAGGTCAAAATGTGAAGGTCATCAACTTCCTCTCCTTCCAACACATGACAGAGGCATGTCAGCAGATAAGGAAACCTGCTTATGAACCCCTTCATAATATTATGTATACTCACACAGAAGATCAAAAACACATGGCAAAGATCCCATCTCATGCTGTTATTGTGATTTGAATACTGTAGCTAGAGAAAACTGAACAACCTTTGGATGTGTTTTTTGTTTCGCTTTTTTTTATTTTTTATTTTTTTTAATAATTATCCATTTATTTGTTTATTTCATGAATCGCTTTACCCTGTTTCATTAGGCTTCAGTTTCTTCCAAAGTGAGGTATATTCTATTGCAGCACCACTCTCTCTTTCACTTCCTCAGAACAGATAATTTGTAAGATTGGTTTGCTGTGTAGTCATTATTTTTTTATTAAAAAAAAATTTGTTTTAATTCTTGCAAACAAGATTCATTTCTTCCAGCTTAGCATTTTACATGAAACATGATCGCAGTCTCAAGGTAACAAAACAAGTGGTAAAACGTGTTCACTTGCATACACTCATCCTGAATAAACACATTTTTGGTCCGGTCCAAAGGGGGAAAAGAAATAGAAATGTATGAATCTATAAACCCCAGTTAACAATGAACGAAGAACAAGAGGTAGGCTGACAGTTATGTTTAGGAACTTTTTCCAGTATACACACAGAATGACATGAAGCACAAGCGCTGAGCAAAAACCAAAAAGACGAACAAAGACAAAACAAACTCTTTTTTTTTTGTATGTAACATCGTGTTCCACCTACCCCCGTACCCCCTCTCTCCCTCCCTCCTCCTTCCCCACTCCTGGTAACGTGGGGGTGATTACAGTGTCAACAAGCATCTCATGTTGTTCAACACCACCTTCAATAACCTGGAGCAAACCAAGAACCAGTTGGAAAGTCGTAAATCTTGAATGTGAATTTTTCTCTCTCTTTTTTCCCATCTTTTTAGTTCACACGCCCAAAATACACACACACAC